>JAJDMX020000057.1:0-148569 GCA_022345685.2 Nothomitra cinnamomea | reverse complement strand
AAGGGAAGATTTGGTGAGGCTTCGCTTAACTAGAATTTAGTTAAGAGTCTTAAAACTTTTGGGGTCGGCCTCCGTACATACTATTGAATTGACAACTAGGCAGTCATTCCTGCCATCTATCGTAGGTAACTCGGTACTAACAAACAGAACTCATTCTCACCCGAACTTCCCACAAACCAAGCCAAACTCACGCACTCAAAACATAATAATAATAATAATAATAATAATAATAATAATAATAACAATAATACAAACTCCCTCGCCAGCTCATTAAACCAACCCCCAACAATGCCAGCTTTTCTCATCCAGATACCCTCCTCTCTGCAATGCGATGCAATAAAGGCCAAAACGAAATCTTTTTAGTTCGTCATGAAATGCATCCCCGTAGAAATGCAATGCAAAACGTCGCTCAAGTCTTCTTTTCATCGTGCCCCAAAAAAATCGGAGGGAAATCAAGTATGCAAACGCCCGTGATAACTCGATCGTGCGCCGACGGATAAAGACAAAACTCCCTGTGCGCCCGGTGTAGTCATGTGCGTGCGAAGCGCCTGCAAAACCATAAATGTCGTCTCAAACCCAGCGCCATCGTTCGTAGCAAAATCGGGTCGATCACTTCTGAAACATATAAAACCCATACAACCCTCCAACTTCCCCCCTCGTAACCGGTATCTTCCTCATCCCCCACCCCAACGCACCCATCTTCCAATCCCTCCATCCACTATCCTTCTCCACCTGTCCCTGCCCCCTGGTCCGGACGTACCACCCCCTCTTCTTCAAATCGTCCTTGACCGTCCACCCCAGTCGCTTACTCGCTGGCTCCCTTAGCTTCAGAGTCTCGATCAACTTATCCCCGATCTCTAAAACTCCTAGGGGTTGAGCGGCCGAGGAGAGGAGAACGCAAGAGTCGGTGTGGAAGAGGGCGCTAGGTGTGACGGATGCGATGCCGGTGACGTCGAGGTAGGTGATGGTGTGAGGGATCCAGTTGGCGGCTTCTTCTGTCATGCCAGGTTCCTCGGTGTCTTCATCGTCGTTCGAGGACGGCCTAGCGGGCATGAAGAGCGCGTTGAGGTCGGAAATGGAGAGTTGTGAAAACCCCAAGCTCAACTCCTCCACATGTTTGGTCAGTGGAAGGAGAAGGGGTACATGCTCTGAGGTGATCTTTGCTCCGCTTAGATTCAGGGCCCGTAAGGTGGAAGGTAATTGCGGGAGAAGTCGCTCTACGTCCGAAAGTGCTAGGAGACGATAGCGTGAAAGATCAGAAAGAAGGTTCAGATAAATTAATGTGTCCTTCGTTGCAGGGTGCTTGGTGAGGAAATCCACTACCACAGATCCACTAAGGCGAGAACATTTGCCCAAATTTAGATGGGTGAGTCTTGCAGTCTTCGGAATAGATTGGAGTGCCACCTCCGTGATCTGTGTGTGGCAAACGTCCAAATGTGTGAGGTAAGGTAGACGTGGTAGAATAGCCTCGAAAACCGACGAATTAAGCGTGTTGCATTCATGTAAGCACAGTCGCCGTATGCTAAAGGCAGCCGGAAGTGAGACGTTTCGGGGGTTAAGGACCGCTTCAAACGATTTTCGGAAAGACGCGGAAGACGATCCGCAGAAATCGACAGCGTCCATAACCGGAAGGCCACAGAAGACCTTTTCGATAACCGCCTCGCTGAGATCGTCGTCTAGATGCTGTTGTACCAAAAACTCCCGAAGACTCGGCGTAAGCTCCAAGCACTTTAGCAGTGTCTGTGATGTCAGATTCTGAATCTCGTTGTTCATCCTCTTGGTTCTCCCAAATCCAACATTTGTAAAGTGGGAGAAGTCAAGCCGTCGCACAAGCCTTCCTAGGCTCGGGTCCTCTGTAATCCGGTTCAGAAACTTTGAGAAAATATAAGAGTGCGGGAAAGTGACACGACCGTATAAAGTCGGCAAGGTTGCAAAGTAGAGTGTTCGCGATGTCAAAAGACATGACATGAGGTCAATGTTCCGTGGTGAATATCCGTTGGTCGGGGTATCCACAGCAAGTAGTGGAATAATGCAGTCTAGGACAAATAGTCAGTCTCAAATTCTAGAATTATAAGATAAAAGATATCAACAAACGTACCTAATATCTCTGTTGGCAATGCTTCGAGCCGTGATCTTCCTAGAGTAACATCCAGCTCCTGTGTCGTCTGTTCTAAGGCCAAGTCCTCTTCAGGCACCTTAAACTTCTTCTCTCCAGACAACTTCAAGTCGCTCACGCTCCAGCTCCTGCTCCGCTTTATTCCACCTAGAGGAATCTGTTTCCATACCCGTCGATTCCCGCATGAGGAGCATGCATTTTGTGGAAGCATAACTTCGTTATGTTTGTCGTTACTACTCGCTGAGGTCTCGTCTTCATCGATAATAGCACTGTTGTTGGAGCAAGGTTGGTTTAGAGAGGATGTATTGGAGAAGATAAAGGATTGCGCGGTACCACAATCATCTTCCTTCACCGAAGTGAATGATCCTCTGTCCTCCCTCAATGTGAGGTGCGGAACAGGTGAATCTTTCTCCATTGTCGAGTCCAATGACGGCAACGCTTTCTCAAGCGGCGCCGCGCTAAGTCGCGGTGTGGTAACGATTTGCTCTTGATGCATTTTGAGTAAACAGTAATCGCTCGTATAAAATATCAGGTATGACAACAATTTCGGATACAGTTCGTCCCGGCACGACTTTTTGGAGGGAAATGCGGCGCGGGAGGGAACCAATATCAAATTGTTCAACAGACGCTTGCTTAGGATCGTGAAGTTATACAAACACTCACGTCAGCGCAGCAAGTCAAGGCAATGATTTTCGTGTGCAACTGTCGAAGCAATAAACAGAGATGTAGAGAAGGGCAGGAGGTTCAAATAGTAAAAACAAGCGGTGGGATATGTAATGGTACCAGGTGATGTACACTGGGGTAACTCGGCGGAATGGCAAACTCAGTGCACTAGGACCCTGGCCTGTTCTGTCCCTTTTCCGTGATGTTTTCGTCTAACTTTTCTGAAACAACTCCTCCTAGGAACTCCTGGGGGGAGTGTTCAAGTAGTAGGGACAGCGGCAAACCATGGACTAGGTGATGTATGAAGTGGACTTGGGCAAGCTCGGTGCAATGGCAGAGATCGGTGAAATGGAGTGGAAGCTTTAAAAGCTCTGCTGGTCTAGTACTCAACGCCACACTTTGTTCAAACAAGCCGGACATCCTCAGGTCTTTATTAAACAGACGCCATCTGGTATCCGCCTGACGTCTGGCGGCGCTGGGCGGAACCAGTCGTTCAGGCCCTGGTGTTCAGAAATTTCCGGCGCCATCCAGTCGCGACGAATCTGTGACTAACAAAGCGACCGCAAACCCTGGCACGTGGACATTGATGGGGTAAGAGAATTCCTTTGCAAGTAGTGCGTAAAGAAAATTTTCAGCGGCGCCCTGTCAGTGAGGCGTCGCAATTGGAATCGCCATACTGGAGGGTAGCGATGACTCGATAGATACAAGGCTCGATAATCCGGTGAAGTTGAGGTGAGGTGAGGTTGATCAATCAACAACCGAACCCGACAAAAAAAACAACTCTCCAGGCATTTCTCTCCGAAGCTGCGGTGCTTTCAATCTGGGGTGTGGCTCTGCAGGGACGCCCCTCCCGGCATTGGCCAGGACCCGCGGCCTCGGCAGCCTTTCACCAATATGATCTCATACCCTAAACGCTAGCTCGAACCCAAAACATCCCTATTCAGCTTTTGATCGCCAACCAAAGGCGTTGACACGGCAATTGGAGCTCCTCTATACGCTCTCCCGAAGCACCATGAGGGATTTCACCCCGCTATCTACAATTCCTTTCTCCAGGCATCATCGCCCGGACCAGCGAGCCAGCCTTATTCCAACGTTGGCGTCTCCCCAAACGCCATAAGGCTGTCGGAAAAAGAAACAAGCGATGTCAGATAGTGAGGCTTTCACCATTGCCGCTAAGATATATAAAGACTCGTATATCGCCCCATCACGAACCAGCCTCCCAAAAGCAAGAAAATGAGATGCCCTGAGATGAAGGCTGCGACTGCTTCGACACCTCTCGAAAGCCCCAAACTATACTATTACCCCGGGGTTTCTCTGAACGAACGCGCGGACCTGCCATTCTCAGTGCAAAGCATTCCCTCTCCCTAACCGGCGGGCTTTACGTAAAGCAATGGAAAACTCTACGCCCAGAGAGTACCGACGCAAGTACCAACGGGTCACGGCCACGATGCGGCATGGGCGACATACTGAAATAAAAACTTAGCCAACTAATTTGTTAACAGAATCTGGTTTCCCCGCAGTGATTCAAAGACTCGAGCACGTTGCAGGCGCATAGTCACGAAACCTACATAAGCATGAAGGCTCCAAGACCACGAGGCACCTCCAGCCGACTGTAACCGGAGCTAACCAGATTTTCAACCGCACCAAAACAGTCTCAACCATTCACGAACCTAGACGAAGGTGGAAGAGCTTGGATGACAATTTTCTTGTTGATTGTATTGGCGCAGGCTTTGTAACGTCCGAAGTTCCGGCTGAGTCCGTGTCCTGTAGCCACCATCACACTTTTAAGAGATCTCCGCGCTGCCTAGACAACAATTAAGACGTTGGCTGGGAGTCTTCCCGCAGTTCATGCAGTTGCATACATCCCGAAGCACACATCCGAATCCAATAGCGTACATACTCCCGATAAGTCAACAATGTCAGCCGTTCGTTCGAGGCAAGTCGATTCAGCTCAGCAAAGTTGCAAATTCTTTCCCGAGCCACGCAATATTCGCGATCACAAGCAGTCTCGTTAGCGATTTGAGGTGGAAGATTGATATGCGCACGGTTGGCAGTGTCGGAAGGTCCTTTATCATCTTATTGACATGTGGTGCTGATGATACCATCCGCTCTAGTTGTATCGCCACAGGAATTATGAATTGTTCTCTTAGATTGGGACCCTGGGCTGTGAATGTGCTAAACCAATGCAAGGGCGCGTATCTAGTTCAGAAAGGAGAAATCTAGACGGGTCTCGATTAATACGACTTCGAGGCCAAGCTCTGTCCCAACCGCTGAACTCGGGACTCGAATTTGTCCCCGCCATGCTGTGTACCACGTCCCTCATCTCAACCTGGGGTATCCGGCGGCATCGAATCGTCCATAGCCCTAGACCCAAAACTGCCCGCTCCACCCATCGTTGGAGCAACAAACTTCAACGCCCACTCCCTGACCTCCCGCACTTTTTCCACCAGCTCTGCCTTCTCAGGAGGAGCCGAATAAACAACTAGAACTTCCTCAGACCCGGCTCTAGCTCGCTGGGACAGCACATACAAACCCCCATTTCCACGAGCCTGTCCGCGAAGCACTTGTCCATACACCTCCCCCCGAAAAGTTCGCAGTGCTACGTTCCTCGCTAGCAGCACATCCCCAGGATGTAGGCGGGAGAGTAAAATCGCTAGTGCTGTCTCGGCAGGCTTTCGGCGGGGGGAAGATGCTGGAGGGAGCCAGGCTTGTAGGGAGAAGCCCGTGCGTGTCGTATCACCAAGGAGGAGAGTGTGTAGCGTCATGATATGTCCTTGGCGGGTGCGGATATTTTGGGAGGTCGGGGGCGTGAGGATGGCGACTAGTAGGGTAACTGTTTTTGTGCTAAGGTTGATGGACTGTAGATAGCGACTGTTCGGGATTCCTGAGAGGGTTGTGATTGGAGAGGAGAGAATAGCGGGTGGGAGGGAGATCGCTGGAGGAGGTGCTGGTGCCGGTTTGTTAGGACGGCGGAGGGTTGGTGGGGAGAGGAAGGAGGAGGCGTTGAAGATCGAGGAGGGGTCTTCGGTGAAACTGATTGAGGCTGTGGTGAAGGAGTCGTCGGTTGTGCTGGTGTCCTGAAGTGTTTCTATAGCACGGTTGGGAAGTTGTTCTTGTGGGGGACCGGCTTTCGGGATTGACGGTGGGCTTTCCGATAGCGGGACGGCGTCGTAGAAGGCTAGTGAGTGATCATAAAATTGAGAGAGGGCTTCTTCAGAGTCTACAGCCGATGAATGAGGTTGGCTGTCTGAAGGTATGCTGCTGCTGCTCTCTTCGAAGGACATAGCGCTTCTCATGAAGATTGAAGGCTCATCTACTGCTTCGTAGTCTTCATTATGGCCTCCTGGAACGCGGAATGGTGGAGATCGTTCCCAATCCATAGCGTTGTGATCCTTAATTGCTTTGGGCGTCAGGCCTGTTTCCAGTTGCTGTCGCTCTAGAGGAAGGACACGCCATACTGGAGGCTGGCCTTGCAGAGGCATTACCCATCCCGCTTCTGGGTGTGGCGATGGCGTAGTATTTCCATCTAGGAACCTTGTAATTGCTGAATTGAAGTTATTGAGACCTGCTGAGGACCAGTCTAGTGAAGCCGAGTCTGGGGCTCCTGTTATGAAGACGCACTCTGGTGCGGGTGCTGACGCAGCCATTGGCGTAATATCATTTTCTGCCAATCAACGTTCTCAACAGGCGAAATATATCCCGTATTCCCAATTCAATCAACTCAATTCACATCGATGCAAGCCAGTTCGTATGACTCAAGCAATTATTGCTTGTTTGCGCGGCAATTCCGGCTCCACATTCGTTGGCTATTAGCACATTAGAGATTCAACGCCGCATTTTAACGGCCGACCGCCGACATTGCATGGGTCCTTCCTCTGCTAGTCCCATCAGATAACCTTATGTCGCGTTGACTCTGCCGAAATGCCACACTGCTGTTCAAAGGACGCGCAGTACAGTAGGACTCCCAGCAAGTATGATGTTGAGAAATAAAGCTCCTATAGATGCCCAACTTCTTTGCCACAAGTGTGCTACTTTTCAAAGCAAGTTGCCTCCTAAAAAGCCACTGCAGACCACTTCCGCTACTGTTAGTCAGCCCGCCGAAGCCCGCCTATCTTTCGCAGCGCGGATCTGATAACCGGGATCCCGCTCGGGATTACAAAAAGTGCTCCCGGTGCTACGACCCTAGCCCGTCCAAAAAATGTCGAGCACGTTCAAAGCTATCATCTCGCGAAGTGCTTCGCTCTTCTCAACTCCCGCGTCTTCCACGACCAGCCTCCAGCTGAACACCAACGGCGTCGCTGCCGCGAAGGATCCCAAATCTCTATTTCCTGTGGTTGACCTGGCTGTTGATGGCGAGGACTGCGACAGGGATTGTGCAAGTTGCACAATCAGGTACCCTGCCAAGTTCAGCATCAATGAAGGCGATGAGCTCTACGGCCATGTGAAGGGTTGGGCAGTGCATTTGCTCATATCGACAGGAAAGACGGATTGGGTGCGGGATGTTGCAGATGAAAAGGGTAGTGTAATGGAGGCTTTGGGAAAATCCGGTATCAAGCCGAAGGCTGGGGTGCGTAACATTTGTTCATGATCGTTGCCTTTATTTTATTTCACATAGATGCCAAATGCTCTCATCAGCAGTTCATAGCATCAAGCTAACTTTGGTGCCATTTCAGAGACTTATGGTGTCAGCCTTCAACATGCCACCCCCGCCAGAGTACTACGCCGCTGAAGAAGGACACCAACCCACAACTGTGCTCGTTCTTCCTTCATTCACACTAATCGAGCACGTCACTCCGGATGATATACCGGAACTGATACGCCGCTTTGTCGACGATGGGCCAACAACGACAACGCCACTTTTACCTGCTTCTTCCCCAGCCGAAACGACAGCACAACAAAACGGCGACAAAAAGGGAATCAAGAGCCCTCTATCCAATGCATTATCAACGCTACAAATTGAGCAAGCCGAGCTCACTGAAGAGTCACAGTCAGCACTCACAGAAGAGCCCGAATCCACAGTCCCCGAAGATCCTACCACCGACCTCCCCACACCAGCAAACAAGCTCACCTCCCGGCCCTGTCCACACGCCTACCTGATTTTCCTCTGTTCACAAAAGACTCGCGACGCCCGATGCGGTCAATCCGCGCCTCTGCTTCGCCGCGAGCTCGAGCGGCAGCTACAGCCACTAGGTCTCTACCGCGACTTAGACGACGAAAGACCGGGCGGCGTAGGCATCTACTTCATCTCACACGTCGGCGGACACAAATATAGCGCGAATATGATTATCTATCGTAAGGAGGAAGGACAGGCGATATGGCTGGCTAGAATCCGGCCAGAGCATATTGAGGGGATCGTCAAGCATACCGTGTTGCAGGGGAAGGTTGTGCATCCGGAGACGCAGTTGAGAGGTGGATTTGATCGGAAGAAGGGCATAACTAGCTGGTGAAATACAGCAGGTAATTCAGCAAAGGTTTTTGTGGTTTCCTTTATAGAGGTAGTATTTCTAGCAAACAACCGGCGTCTATAAGCGCGGGTCATAGCTCCGAACAGCTTTGGTAGCTTTAATAGCTGGAGTAATGCGGCAATACATATAAAGAATTGCATCATGCCTTAGCATCTTCACTTTGCGTCACTGCAGAATCGAGAAATATGTTGCTTACAGTCTATACAACCAATGGTAACAATATCCGCCATACAGTGCTCATACCCCACGCAAACGGTACCCCTGCTAAAATTAGTCTTGTGGTACCACATACCTCAATTCCCCATCAAGTTTTTGTGACTATGACAGCTTTGGAATGTCGCAAGCCCATAAGAAAACACTCCTATCCGCTTTAAAATCGCTAACAGCAACACAGGATCTCCGTTGAAGCTTGCCACGGCTTCGTTCTTAATACATCCAACGTCGTTCCCACAATCCATCGCTCGCCCCACCTAAACCAGGCCAAGTCCTCCATTCGGCACCGACTCCGACCCTTGCGATGTACTCCCGTTGATGCATGAAGCAATCTCCTCAACAAAATTAGAAAGAAGACATTTCGTTTCCAGAACAGACGGGAAAGAAAATCTGCAAGAAAATCTCCTCGTGCCGGTTGGCCTCGGTCAACTTCTGACTGACTCGGCGGACAGCTGAGAGGAGCTTCTAGTAGCAAGGCTTGTAGTGACAAGACGAGAGGGGAAGTCTTTTACATAAGTGTCGCCTGAGGCGTGCCTTCCCACTGTAGACTACGGATCCGCAACGTTCGGCCGTTTTCTTTGCGCGCCGTACAGCTAAATCTGCGGGTAGCAGAGCAACAGCAACAGCAGCCGGACAGCGGCTCTCATCAAAGCGCCAATCTTCCTTTGGTTGGCTTAGCATTAATCTAAGATGGCAAAAACGAAAGAACTCGCGCCCATGAACAACATGGCGTATGATCTCATGCTCTGGGTCTTCTCGATCCTGGTAGATCTCTTTTTTCGAGAGGTGCACCCACGCGGAGCATGGAAGATTCCTAGACGCGGGCCAGCGATTTTCGTAGCGGCGCCGCATGCTAACCAGGTATGTCTCTATACTATCTACGACAGTTCCCTTTGAAGCTCTACCTGTGGATGCTGCGATGCTAATAGCTTGCTGCGACTTAGTTTGTCGACCCACTCATCCTCATGCGAGCCATCCGCATGGAAGCCCACCGCCGCGTCTCGTTCCTAATAGCAGAAAAATCGATGAGAAGACGGTTCGTCGGATTCCTAGCCCGGAGCGTGGGTGCTGTCCCCGTCTCCCGAGCAATGGACATGACAAAACCCGGAACGGGGAAGATATACCTCCCTGACCTCGTGAACGACCCCCTCCTCGCCCGCGGCATTGGTACCAAATTCGACAGCGCCGAAGTCCAGATCGGTGGTCTCCTAGTCCTGCCGTCCGTAAACGGGAGTGCGGCGAGTGCGGAGATAGCGGAGGTGTTAGGACCCGAGGAGCTTAGGCTTAAGAAGCCGTTTACGGGGGCAGTGGCTTTGAGACAGCTTACGGGACGGCAGGATATCGATGAAGATGGACACTTTGACGAGGGTCAGGGACATGGGATCGCGGAGGGGTTTGAAGGGACACGGTATAAGACAGCGCCGAAGGTGGATCAGACGAGGGTCTATGATGCGGTTTTTGATAGACTGAATCATGGGGGCTGTGTGGGGATCTTTCCGGAGGGTGGAAGTCATGATCGAACTGAGTTGCTGCCTTTGAAAGGTATGTTACAGTTTTGGTCTTTCTTTTGGTGATGACGCACGACGCTGATGTTGGGTAGCTGGTGTTGCGATTATGGCTCTTGGGGCGTTGGCCGCAAATCCGAAATGTGGGCTTAAGATCGTTCCGTGCGGCATGAACTATTTCCATGCCCACAAGTTTAGGTCTCGGGCTGTGATCGAATTTGGAACACCCGTTGAGGTTTCTAGTGAACTAGTAGATCTCTACAAAAAGGGCGAGAAGCGGGAGGCGGTCAAGGCACTACTGGAGACGATATATCAAGCACTCGTCGCAGTCACTGTAACAAGTCCTGATTACGACACGTTGATGGTATGTTCCGTCTCATACTTAAACATTGGATACAAGTTCTAAACCATGAACAGTTAATTCAAGCAGTACGACGGTTGTATAATCCTGCTCACAAGAAGCTTCCCCTTCCGATGGTGGTAGAACTCAACAGACGTCTGGTGAAAGGATACACTCAGTACAAAGACGACCCACGCATTATCAGCCTTAAGAAGAACGTCATGGAGTATAACAAGCAACTTCGTCTTCTCGGCTTACGCGATCACCAGGTCGAATATGCCAAGTTCTCTATTCTAAAAGTTATTTTTACTCTCATCTACAGACTCGGAAATCTAGCGGTCATGGCTGTTCTTACACTACCAGGGCTACTCCTATTTGGCCCAATCTTTATTGCCACCAAAACAATCTCCATTAGAAAATCCCGAGAAGCCCTAGCAGCCTCCAGCGTCAAAATCCAAGGCCGGGACGTTATGGCAACATGGAAACTCCTTGTCGCCCTAGCCCTTGCGCCAATCCTCTACGCGATCTACACTGCCCTCCTAACCTGGTGGACCTACCGCAACCGCGTACAAGGCCTAATCCCCACCTGGGTTCCCCTCTGGGCCGTTGTCGCATTCGGAATGGTATTTTTCCCCTCCATAACCTTCGCAGCCCTCCGCTTTGGAGAAACAAGCATGGACATAATAAAATCCCTTCGCCCCCTAATCCTCTCTCTCAACCCTACATCTGCAAACACCCTCGTCCGCCTCCGGGAAACCCGCGACCGTCTCTCCGTCGAAGTCACAGAATTAATCAACACGCTCGGCCCAGAAGTCTTCCCAGACTTCGACTCCGCTCGTATCATCGCAGATCCCTTCCGCGATCCTGCATCTCCGTCTTATGGGCACTTGTCCTTCTCGCCACCCCGGATCACAAGGAGGGACTCGGAACTCTCAACGGCTTCGTCAGTCACGACAAACACGACGGATGGGGGCCCACACGCGACACACCTCCCGCGCAACGAATCCTTTGCCAACCTAGGCTCCATTGGGCTTTTCGCTACGCGTCCTCCCTCGCGGAACCGCTCGCGCTCCTCATCAGCAGGGGGGTTGCATGGCAGTGGCGGGTTCCCAATTAAAGGCTTTTCAACGATGATGAACAGTAAAGAGGGTTTCGATGAGGTGAGCAAGCGGATTCGGGGCGCGATGAAGGAGAGGGGGAAAGAGAGGAGTCGGAGGAGGGGCATGAGTGGGGATATGTGGCCGGAGGATGGAGGGAGTGGGAGTGTTACGCCGAGTGTGGATGGGGAGGGGGGGAAGAAGGATCTTTGAGTGTTGAGTGATGGAAAGGGGGGATGTAGGTTCCTTTTGAGGGGTTGGGTATTTGGGGGGAGGGGTGGGATGGATTGGGTGGTGGTGCTTGGTTTCGTGTTCCTCGCCCTGGCGATGGGCTGTGGGCGTGGGTAGTTACACTCATTTCGTTTGCCTCTTCTTACCTATGCGGTAGCGTGGCGTTAAGGTGCGGAGCAGGTCTTTTGTACTACCTGTTTTGTTCTCGTTTTTGGAGCTGGGGAAGGGTTTGCCAGATACCACAGCAAGCGGTTCTGTGCTGTGCTGTGCTTCGGGCGAAGAAAATGAAATGTAATCTATGGATAGTGTCCATTCCAGATTGCAAGACTTGTAATACACGGAGAGACTTCGAACGACGATTAGGTAATTATATGTACTAAGTGCTGCTATGTACTACGTCTGGACTGCCTAGACCAAGCAGACCTTTTCGGTACCCTACCGTACCAGGAATGCCTATCCCTACCCAGGAAACTCGGGAAAGAAAGATATTTATAACCCAAGGATAACGCCAAAACCAGGGAACTCAATAAACGCCACCCTACCGTTTCCAAAAGAAAAACAAAAGAATCCAATCATTTATACAAGAAATACACCACCACCCCACTTTATCCTAAACATCAATTACCCAAACGTTCCAGCGCTATCCCCCCTCCTTCTCCCCCTCCCTACCCCTCCCTCCCCAACATCCCGCCTCACTCCCACATCTGGCGTAAACGGACTCGCCGGCGGCGACGGTGGCGATGGCCCAACCCAGATATCCCCACCGGGAGTAATAACCGTATCCCACGTCTGCGACGGGCGGAGAGGCGTGCGTGGTGAGGGCTCTGTTTGTCTCCTCTCCAGACCTGGGGAGCGGGAGGGTGCTGGTGAGGGGGTTAGGGAGCGAGGTGGTGGCGAGGAAGATTGTGGGATTGAGAGGCCGAGGCCGAGGGGTCTAAGTGTGTTGGTGGGGTGTTTGCGGGGGGAGGGCGTCCGCGGCGGTGCTGGAGAGGAAGTGGGTTGTGGTGCTTTGGGGGTTTGTCGTGAACTAATGGTGCGGGTACGTTGGTGGCGTGAGGGACGGACTGGGAGAGCGGCGAGGTGGGGCGTTGTTTGGATGGAGCGTTTTATACTCCCTCCTCCCGAAGATGAAGTCGTCGGCCCCGACCTCCCTGAGCTAGTGGTCACGGAGGTATAACAACTCCCCGAAGAAACACTCCTTCCTCCTGACCCAGAATGCAGACTCGCGTCCCCCTCGTCATCATCGTCGTTGTTGAACTTATCGACCCAATTCTCAGGCAGCGGAGTCATCCCGCGGAGGATAGTAGAGAATGCCCTCATCAGCTCTCTGAACTCAGATTCCGTTAATCCCTTCGTCGAGAAACGAGCGTATTCGTATTGCGCGAGGAAGTCCCGCGCTAGCTCGGCGGGGTGGACTGCGTCCATGCCAACGAGGTGGAGGATATATTCCCTGAGTCCCATTGTAGCGGGTCGCTGGAGGAGGGCTAAGGCTTGCGGGTCTGGGTCGGGGAGCTGGGTGTCTTGTTGTTGGGGAGTGAAGGAGGGGACGAGGGAGACGGCTTTGGCTTCTATGAGGTGCGGGAGTTCGAGGATGACGGTTTGGTAGTGTAGATTCGGTAGGTCTGGCGACTCGGGCGGAGAGTGGCCTGGATGCGCTATATGTCCCCAAACCGGAGGGAGGGAGATAGTACTTTCCTCTTGCCCACCACTCCGCTGGTCCTCCGAGGTACACAGAAGACTACCACCATCCCCCGCACCACCACTACTTGTAGGCCATCGCTCTCTTTCCCGTTCCTGATGTCCACCCACTCGTGCAGTCTCCTTCGAAAGATCCCTCGGCCTCCCCTCCCAAGCAACCCACGCACTCCTCTCCAATCCCTCCCTAATAACCTTCTCCACCTTCCGATTCACATCCCCCTTCTCAATCGGCACCCACGCCTTTGGAATCCCCTGTAACACACTCCGGTTCGTATACAGCCGACTCGCATAAATCAATATCGCCAGTACACCCGTGACAAAATACACTCCTGCGATGGCGGCGAGGTTGTAGAGTTGGCGGTTGTTGAATGCTTGCCGGATGGAGTCGGCGGGCGTGACGAGGAGAAGAATCAGGAGGATGAAGGAGAGGAAGGAGAAGGTCGTTGAGTAGAATATGCTGAAGAGGCGGGGCATCGCGGGTGTGGCATTGTTCGAGTGGGAGGTGGATGGGCCGCGGCGGAGGTCTTGTGCGGAGAGAGGAAATTTTTAAACTCATGTTTTGTTCGCTTAGGTGCAGACGAGACAAACAAAGCTTGTCTGGTTGTCGCTATGCGGAAAATCCCCGATACTCAGTACACATTGATTACGATATGACTTGCCAGTTACGGCGATAATAGATTTTCAGTTACTTAGCAATACCTAAGAGTGTGTGATAACGATACACAATGTATTGTTAGAATTGAATATGTTCCGTTGCATTTTATTCATTCTTGATGAAAGAATTCATTCCATCTACACGATATCTCCTGTCCTTTAACCCCCTGCACGACTGAGAGAAGTAAAAGAATGGAATAGAAGATATGGTTCCGGAACACAGGTACGTCTTGCGACGCAAAACAATAGATATAGATCGGGTAAGACAGAAGTCGATGTGAACCCCCATTGGCCTGATGCAAGGTGACAACATCTTGAGATTCCGCTGACTCCACTAATGAACAAAACGATACTGCACGCCACTCCACGCCTGCAAGCATAGTCATCATACATCGTGATGTCGTTAACACGTTGGTGAGTGTGCGCCAGAGCGAAGGACTGGTAAAGTCTCTTAATAACGCCAAGATGGAGGTGCTGATATGAAAAAAGAGCATTGAAATTTCCGGATAAGTTGCATAATGTGCTCCAGCCACAAACAGGATAGTATAGCCCTCTTAATTTTCTATAGTCTGACAATAAAGTTGAATTTCGGCCATACCAGCAGGGATCACGTTCCCCTTCTGCTGCTCTCGCCAATCAGTGATTGCCATCTGAATGTCGTCATCCGAATGAATCGTGACAAAGTCGCCATCCTCATCTTTATAACGAAGTCGAAGAGTGCCATTGCCAATTGATAGAGTTGTAGATCTCGCCAGCTTATGGTCGATACGATTGGCGAGTGACTGATACTTGATATTCGAGCTCACGACAAGGGTAACATAATTATCCAGGAAGGTAACCTTCACTTTGAGCTGAACTGCTGCTTGATATCCATCATTGGCCTGACTAGAGATTGTCATGGTAGGCGAAATGCTGTCAGCGACTGAGCCCGTGGCCGAAATAGCAGTTCTCAATGGTGGTGGTGCTCGAGGATCGCTTCGAGGAGGATCAATGGCATATAATGTGTTATGGTAGATTTGCTGCGCTGACCTCTCCCGCTGAACTCCTGGTGATTGCGTAGCAGATCGGATTGGCAACATATTCGGCGGACTTGTTGGAGAGTTGTTCTGGCTCCGATTAATTCCAGCTCCGTTGATATGCGCGATGTGGGCAGGGAATGGCGGCACAGGGGGGTGTGGACTTGGTCCATTTGGCAGTCCACGGCGAGGCTGGCCAGACGGATTGTGAATATCAGGACTGCTCGCTGAGCGCATCCGATTTTGTGTCACCAGCGGCTGCGGCATAGGCATCTGAGGGGCCATTGCTGGCAGAGAAGGCCTCTGAACGGCACGACTGCTCATTTGATAAACAGGACTCACGGACTGACCATCTCGCGACGCAGTTCGACCCATTGCTGGTGCGGTGAACCGATTGTGCTCTTCATGGAAGCTGCCATTCGGTGTTGCTTGGCGGGGGAACGGGTACATGCCCGACGAAGAACTTGTTCGGGAAGACATTGGCGATTCGATAACAGGAGAAAAATACGAGTTCATCGCCCGTTCGCTCGGGGAAGCAGCGACATTGTTCTGCATATGTGTAAGCAGAGTGAGAGGTGGCGGCTGAACACCATTGCTCATGGGGAATCTTGATGGCGGTACCCTGTTCACTCCCTGAGGATAGACAACTTGAGCCATCGGCGGCCCACTGTCGCCAGTAGCAGACCTCGACCTTAGACTAGTGCTCGACGCATTCCGGCTCATGGAAAATTCGGATTGCGGAGTATACAGTGTTGGGTCCTGTGAACCGTATACTAGCTCGTCATCATCATCATCGGCGTCTTCCTGTTGGTATGGGTTCTCCATTGGTGCTCCCTGGTTCTTTTGCCAGGCGAATTCGGTATCGGAAGTTTTCGTACTCGTGCTTGCCCGACCAGGTCGTCGCTCCACGTCTTGGAAGAACTTTGCTTGTTTGTCGACCATGTTATACCATTTCTTCATCGTTTCCTCGCTTTGAAATCGAATGATAAAATTCTCGACACCAGGGTCTCCCTTCCACCAGATCTGCACCGTATAAGATCCTGTGCACAGTTGTTAAAAGAGAACGGGCATAGCCAAGTCGAATGTGTCCATACCTGGTTTTGTCAGACACAAAGTATCCGTGACATTCTGCATGAATATCCGTCCCTTCAACTGCAACTTTGGCTTTGCTTTCTTGTCCATGGTCGGCTTGTTCATACTCATAACCTTGTTTTTCTGCTTGTTCGGATTATTCTCCTTACAGCAAAGGAGGATGCGTTCGAAGAGGTATATCTTATACTGTAAAGTAGACCATTTTTTGTGGCCCATCTCGTCAGCGTATTTCTCTTCCAAAAGATCTCTCTTGGTAGCAAGATTGTAGACGGTAGTTTTGGAGAGAGTCTCCAAATAAACAGTCTTGTGCTTGAAAGCGCTGTCCTTGTCTTGGTTGATATTGTAAGCTTCCAACAAGCTGAGCCCGTCGTCAACTTTGCCCTTCCAGCTTGGGGAGCCAAGTGCTGAGGGCACAGCCGTTTGACTCTCCACGCTGTCACTAGAGCTGGTTTGAGAATATCTCAACAAGCTGGGGGTTACTGGAGAAGTAACATTGCTATAGTTGAAAGCCGGTGAAGATCGGCCATTCAGGGTAGGCGTAGATCGCCCACTAATAGTGGGAGTGGATCTACCACTAGAGGGGGTTGATAGGTTTAAAGCAGCAGATTTCTGAGGTGAAATCATAGAGAAAAAAGACTTGAACGACCCTGAACTCTTCAGTGAAGGCACTGCTACGTCCTCAGAGGTGTGTCTAAGCTGGAGTGGCTCAGGCTTTCTCTTTGGAATTTCTAAACAACTGACGCTCCGCGGAACAACCACAGGAACACCAACAAACAAGCCAGAACGCTTTAGTTCCGCTGCAAGCACAATGGCTCGTCTAGTTTCCTCCAATTTGAGAGCCTCAATTTCTTCTGGAGAAAGGATTTCTTTACCAACCTCTCGTTCGACATCATTACGACCGTCGCCTTTAACAACTGTAAAGGTTCCATAAAGTAAGAGTTCACCAAACTGTTCAATCTTATGACCTTTCCAGTCTTCCACTCGTATGGACAGGTCATCCACAGCTTCGGCTCGTACGATTCTATCTACGGCGTCGTTCGCCCGCTCGAGGACACGCTGTGAGGCTTGATAACCGGAATCAAGATCAGCTCGTTGCTCAGGACTGGCGTCGGATTTATCTCTCAGATCCTAAAAGACAGTTAGACCTCTGAACTAATACAAACAAGATGAATTGGGATCTAGTACTTTGAGAAGCAGCGGATACTTTGTCAGCCGTTGAACAGGCTTTAGCAAAAAGCCGCTAAAGGTTGTCCAATCGACCGTGATGGGATGCCCCACGGATTTCAGGTTTTCAAATTCTTGTTCTGCCGTCGTTGTACACTTGTGCTGATTGGCGATATATGGTTCATACACTCTAAAGGCCTCCTCGTAACTAAGGAAAAGGTGGCCCCAATTCTGCATATCTTGTGGTTGGCTGTTCGTTGTTTCGACACGAATGAGAAACCGACGTTGAAAATCTAATAGTGCGTTCAGATTCATGAAGATCGTGAAAATCACGTCTCCAGCCACAGCACCACTCTCCTGCACAAGTTTTTTAAATGTCTGCAAGACTTCCAGGTCTTGCACGTACTTCCGCTCGGTGTCCACGAGTTCCGCTACAACATGGTCTCGATAAGTGCGCTTCTGGCCCTTGTCTGTTATGGTTTCCGTATCGCTATCATACGTTGTGGTTACTCGAAGTAGATTGCATTCTTTTAACATGTCCAGCACCCGGCCGACAACTTTTGTCACCTATAGGACATGGTCAGCCTCATCTGTCCAACCACCCAATATGCATAGCGTAAGATGCCCTTCAGTCATTGTAGCTTCATATGGCTGTATGAACCCGCTGCGTACTTCTCGAAGGGAGTGGATGATGTGCTCACCTTAACGAAACCGGTCGTATCATCTCCAAACAAATCTGTTATCACAAAGCATTCGTCCGGGGGAAAATTCAGGTCCCTCAGACAAGCATTCACAAACAGGAATGAAGCCTTCTTTGGTCTATTTGCGGGTGTAACTTTTGACTCGTCGATTTCCAGTCGCTGGGAAGGGTTCAGTGCGTTATAGATTGTCATCAAAGGATATCCTCGTCTCAGACATCTCCACATGGAAGTCACGGGATCAGTTTCATCTTCTGAATGTCCATCGTCGTAGGTGTTCTCCTTCAGGTGTACTTCGAACCCGGGAACTTCCCTCAATCGCTGCTGTAAACTCAAGCAGATCTGGTAGAGAGATTTGGAAGAGTCGGCAACTTGATTGACAATATTGTCTGAGGGCATTATTCGTCCGTTGGTTAATGGTGGAGACATGATAGAAGACGCGAGCTGGTTGCCATTGGATTGCGCCATTTGACCGATGAGCGTGGATGTCGTGCTGCTGGAGGATATTTGGCTCATCCCAGTTGAGCTGTGAGACAGTCCACCATAACCAGGAAATTGAGTACTGCGAGTGTTAGATAAACCATTCGCTGGGCGGCCACCATGTATGGTTGATAGAGCCGTATGCGTCCGGGAAAGAGTCGAGTGTGGATAGTCGACCGTCATCATTGCTGTGCGGACTCCTGCCGCGCTTTTCAAAAGCGATGTTGAGGGCGTTCCCCGAACGCTTAATTATCGTCGCCTCGAGGCCCGGACGCGACCGCACTCAACGCGAGGATCCTGCACACACAAACTTTGCTGCCAGTGCTTATCGTCGAAATGCAGCACAGAGTGTCGAGCGTTCGAAGATCAAGCCAGAGAGGCATGCGGAGGTGGCAAGAGGTTGTAGGGAGGGTGGGATGAGGGATGAGGGAGGAGAACGGGATAAGGAGACGTTGCGTTCGATGAAGGTTGTCGGAGCCGTTTCGGTTGGCGGCTAGGCGTGAGGCATGTAGGGCTTGTCGATGGAGAAGTTGAGGTGTGATGAAAAAAGCAGCCCAGGAATGAATAATTGGGAACAAAGGAGAGGCTAGGAGTCCGGGCGAGTTCCTACAGGCCCCCTTACCCTTGCGTATGAAGCACGGGTTGAATCGAGTCTAGCCAATCAGGCACTTGCAGGACGACCGCGTCCCCTTTTCGGTCTCTCGCACCCCATCAGTGCGCGAAGACGGCAACTACAAGTGGACAGAGGGCAAGGAACGACCCAGCCAGTTTACCAAAGCAGCAAGATCTCTCTTTGTTTAGATCACTGCGCGATTGACGAGCCCAGTTCCAAACGTATCGTGCTAGATATAGCGCTGCGATCGCTGCGATCTGCGGCTGACTGACCACGATTTATTTTAACGTACTTCGTGCATTCACGAAGAACAATAATCGGCAAACATTCGCTGGGTCACACATCTGCCGCAACCTAAATTTCGCTGTACTGTGCATGCAAGCATAAGCTGGGTTCTACTAGGTTCCCGCACCATCAAGAAGTTGCTGTTGCCTGCGACTGTTTCAACTTCGCACGCACAACACGACAAGTGCCCTAACTCACCCGCTCAACGCGTCTTTCCTCATTCCACCTTAGTAGCGTCTTCCCGCTCCGAGTACGAGGCAGGCCAGGATAATTCCACTCCGTCCGCGTCACTCGGTACCGTGAAGACCAACCACCGGAACCCTCGCCAAGACATCCCCGTCCTGAACCAACCTTAAGGTAACATCAGCCCGATAGCCTGGCCTGGGAAGCGGCCACAATCACGTCCTTGCATTCAGTCGCCACTTCTAGTCATGGCAGCCGGTGCCAATAAGCCGGGACCTTCTAATTCAGCGCAGCATCATCAACAATCTTTTCCGTCGTCGTCATCGACCCAGCAAACTCCCGTCTCATGCACCTTCAAGTTAGACGAAGGATACTCGGAAGAGACGCGAAGCCAGGCTGGCAGTGATGCAGCAATGCGAGCAGACGCGATGATGCCAAACTCTGCAGCGCAGAGAGAGCTCTTTAGCTCTAGACTACCAGCCTGGATCAGGGATTTGTCAGACTTGGAGAGGAGCGGCAAGTAATCTTCATTCCAGCACCCTGCACACCATGTGTAATTCACACCTCTACTGTACATCCATCTAACTGCCGTTATTCTAATAGAACTCGCATATACCATACTCCGCTCTCTCCGAACGTCTGAGATTGCTTCCGTAGTCGAACGATTAACACCCCTCCTACACATCGATCCCGTATCATACCTACCACCAGAGCTCACCTTTCACATTTTCTCGTACTTGCCGCCTCAATCGCTACTAGCTGCATCTGTGACTTCGCGCACTTGGAGGGAACGAGTCCTTGATCCCCGGTTATGGAAGCAGCTCTATCGAAACCAGGGCTGGGGCTTCGAGGCAGAGGCTGTGTTGAGGTTCCAAGATGAGTTGAGGGGTCAATATGCATTGAAGCATAGTAACCGAAGATCGAAGATAAAGCAAGAGGATCCTGACGATGATGAAGCCCAGCACTCGAAGCAGAAGGCTAGGGCACAGGTAGCATCAAGATTATCACAGGGAAGAGAAGGGATGCGAGGATGGAACCCGCAACATGATATTGTGGAGGCGGACGAGAACACTTCAATGGGGAATGATATCACAAATGTGAACGACAATGATGAGATGCAGGACATCAGTTACCATACGTCGGCGCCTTCTTCCCAATCCCCGCCCAGCGTACCAAGCCTTTTCAACAACAATAATATCAATGCCACATCGTTCAACACTGCTCCGCCTGATGAAGATGAAATGTATCCGTCTCCACCGGCGTCTAGTCGGGAGATAGTACCCAGGTCTTCCTTCACAAGCATGATCTCCCGCATTAGTTCAGCGGTTGACCCTCTTCAAATAAACCCTTCTCTAATCACGCCCTTACAATTTGGACTTCCGCGAATGAATTGGCATCATCTTTTCAGGCAGCGCAAGAAGCTAGAGGATAATTGGGACAAGGGTCGTTTCGTCAATTTTCAGCTTCCTCACCCAGACCATAGCGACGAAGCGCACAGTGAGTGCATTTACACGATTCAATACTCTCGGAATTATCTGGTTAGCGGAAGTAGGGATAAGACTGTTCGTATTTGGGACTTGAACACTCGAAGACTCGTCCGGAAGCCTTTGGAAGGGCATACCGCATCCGTCTTATGTTTGCAGTTTGACGAGAGCAAAGATGAAGATGTCGTCATGTCTGGCAGCAGCGATACCCACGTGATCATATGGAAATTCTCTACTGGAGAGATTATCAAGAAGATCGAGAGATCCCACCGGGAGTCCGTCTTGAACCTCCGTTTTGACAAGAGATACTTGGTTACTTGTTCCAAGGATAGGTCAATCCGAGTTTGGAGTCGCACAGAGCTTGAGCCTGGCGATAAAGGATACCCGTTCGATTCGAACACTACCCCACAGCCTGCTTACAACATAAACATGACGGGATATCCCAATCTTACGACCCAACCTCGAGTTCCTAAGAGACAGCTCCCACTCCCTCCGTATTCCCTACTGAAGAATCTCGTTGGTCACAGCGCCGCCGTCAACGCCATTCAGCTTTCCGGAGACGAAATTGTGTCAGCCTCGGGGGATAGAACTATCAAAGTCTGGAATCTCACCACCGGGGTTTGTGTTCAAACAATCCAGGGTCACGCAAAGGGCATAGCATGTATTCAATTTGATGGGCGGAGAATTGTCAGCGGGAGCAGCGACAATACCGTGAGAATCTTTGACAAAGTTACCGGAGCCGAAGTTGCGTGTCTAACTGGCCATGCCAATCTGGTGCGTACCGTACAGGCTGGGTTTGGAGATCTCCCAGGAGACGGCGAAGATGACGAGGAGGAGGCGAGAGAAACTGACAAGCGATTCTTCAAGGCCAAGTTACTAGAAGAGGAGGACAATTATCCCGTGTCAAGCAGATCCCTTCGGATTCGTCGCCGCAATAATGGCTCTAGGAACCCAAACGACATTATGGCTTTCGGTGCCAAGCTTCCTCCAGGAGGTGGCGGTAGTCGGTTTGGTAGAATCGTCTCTGGTTCCTATGATGAAACAATCATCATCTGGAAACGAGACGAAGAGGGCAAATGGATTGACTTTCACCATCTACGCCAGGATACTGCCCTCCGAGCTGCCGAAGACCGTGCAGCCCCGCATCCTCATTTAGGAGGCCACCATCTTGCAGCCATCGCAAATCTTGCCCACGTTCAGCAGCAAATCGCACAACAAGCACAGCAGCCACAGCCCGGGCCAGGAGTCCCGCCGCCAATGCAATTGCCCGCCGGTCCCGCCGCATTTTTCATACCTCCGGCACATCCACATCCTGCTGTTCCAGTGCCGGTCATAAACAACCCTATAGGCATTCATGGCGGAAATGGACGAGTGTTCAAACTTCAATTTGATGCGAGGATGATCATCTGTTGTTCCCAAGATCCAAGAATTGTTGCATGGGATTTCGCCAACGGAGATGAGAAAATTATCGAAGCTTCCCGATTCTTCCAAGGTTGTTAGGTTCGAGCCGCTCCTGTTGGAGATTCCCCTCCCTGTCCTCGATCCACAGCTCTATAGAGGATGACATCCGTAATGAACAATTGCCTAGATGTTTCTTTTTGCTCACACAAGTTCACTAAACAAAACAAACCGTCGGCAAAGAAACACATTGGTACTTTAACTTCTTGTACATCCTTTACCCATTCATAACAGCTTGGTGGTGGTTGTTTTAACTCTATCGTCAATAATGGCGTTCACCTAAGATAAAAAATGGCACTGCCAAATGAGGGCGCAGTCTCCCGAAGCTCCTTTACTCTGGGAAGCATGGAGAGCTTTTAAGGATTGAATGCTCTCCTTTTGTGTCTTCCGCTCTTATCGGAATGTGGAACCGAAGTCACCCGGTGTGCAGAATAAGTTGCCAAGAACCAATCTCCATTGGGTCTAGGATCCTTCCTATTCATGCTCGGTTGAACTTTAGTCTATTGTTTCATTATCATGAAAACTGTACATGAGCAGATGGGGTAGGCGTTAAGATTTGTTATTTTTGCAAGTCTTGCGCCTGTCTTTCAAAAAATGGGTGGCGGTTAGGTTAGTCTACTTTCTGAAATAAATAGTTTTACCAAGAACTTTGGTGTGGATTGTTGTGAGTTGTGAGATGTGAGATGTATGCACGTATAATAGAGCACTCTCCGCTTTACAGCGGGTAGTAGACTAGATGAACACTGCTCGAAGAACATGAATATGACTTTGAGCCGTGCGTAATAGGCGACTGTCTTTTTCAGCGGGCTCGAACATGAAATATAAATGCGAGGTGGAAATATAAATGATTGGATTTTATCAACTTTGGACTCAATTCAAGGGACAGGCTTTTGCCCCCCACATCGCTCAGGCCCCCATCGACTTGCATCCTGACATTTCCTCGACGTTTTTGTCTCTGCGCGGCGAATATTCGGCAAACCTACATAGGAACTGTGGTCCACTTATTCTCAGGCTCTCTTTTGCTTTATCCTCATCCGTATAATTATTCGAAAATCTGATACAAATTATTGCTCTTGGATTCT
The DNA here is from genome assembly GCA_022345685.2 of Nothomitra cinnamomea. Classification (NCBI taxonomy): domain Eukaryota; kingdom Fungi; phylum Ascomycota; class Geoglossomycetes; genus Nothomitra; species Nothomitra cinnamomea. Next base: position 125,032 of record JAJDMX020000057.1, on the reverse strand, counting down.
TTTACCCGGGACTTGGGGTCTTGTAGACTCCCCTCCTGCGGTATTTGTCTTTTCTGGGTGTAAGTAAATCGTCAAGCTTTTGGGATTTTGGTGGATGTGATTGGATGATTTGGACTTCTTTGTAGGAGTTAATTTACGTGTAGCTTTTATCAGAGGTCCCCTTCTCTCCGAATTGATAAATACGGCGATTAAATACCAGTAATTACTTAAATATGGTACAAGGCTTTTGGTAGGATTAAGTGATGCGTTCTCGTATGTCTAAACCCGTGGCCTTGATGATCTTAGGCACAAGCTATTGAAAAACTAAAGAAAAAAGAGAACAGAGGTGAATTATTAACTTCTACTACTAACAGCTCATATAATAGGCCGTCAATTAAAAAGCCGATCAACTGTACCCCCTTGCATTTCCCACGTGTGTCGTGGGAAGGGCTTCGTCTAAAGCCCTAAGTTCCAAGCCCAATCCATGACCCTAAAAATAACCCCAGAGCACATGCATTGCCTTGAAAAAGAAAAAATCAATCAAAACACCTCCCCAGAGCATTTATCTGGACCCTCGCATCACTTGGCGATCTAATTCCTCGCCGATGCTCTGCGCTTGTGCTTCCTCGTAGCCTGGCGGCGGTTCGATAGGCGGCGAGAACTGCTCCTCTGACCTCTCTGTTGGCGCGGCTGGGGGTGGAGGTGGTGTTGAGGCTTTCTGGTCACCACTCCAAGAGCCGCCCTCCGCACTTCCACCCGTAGATGCGGACCCTCTCACCGCTCTGGGTGCATGACATCCATCCGCCGTCGCAGCCGATCCGGCAGTATTATCACCGTGCGCACCACTCGCCTCCTCATACGCCGGAAGTTGTTCTAGGTGCACGGCGGCCATGTCTACAGGCCCAGTCTGTCCTAACTCCCTAGCGACCTCGACAGCTTGGTAAAGGCGTTCTTTGATACGCTCAAATTGTGTATGGAAGTCGAAGGCTCCACCCTCTTTGAAGACCATTTTTAGGATGACGAGGGTGTTTGTTGGCGGGATGCCACCGCCAGGAACGGGCTGGAGGGCTGCGGTCCAGACATTCGGGCCGAAGAAGGGAGCGGAGACGTGGGTGTCGTGGAGGTTGAGGATTGGGGCGGAGAAGGAATTGAGTTTTGGGGTCGGGGTGGCGGGAAGGTAGACTATCTGTTTCACGAACTTTGGTTAGCAACAGGAGGATGCCGTGGTGGAGGTCGGGTTTGTGGAAGGCTCACTCGTTGGTTGGTAAGGTATGCGACTCCAGCCTCACTGCTTATCGATAAGCCTTGGGCGCCGGGGTAGGTATTGGAGGTTGTGAGCGATAGGGTGGTTCGTGGCGGAGAGGTGTAGAGGATACGTTCTCCCGGTAGGCGGACAAAACCCTCTGTCTCAGAGAGCATGACCCAACTGTTGGAACGTTCACGGATACGTCTTAGCATCTTTACTCGTAGAGGATTTCGACTTGAATGTGTGGGAAGAGAGACTATTGTTCCTTTTGAACAAACGGTATAGCTCTCTACAGGAACCAAGGAGACAATGATAGGCAGATAGGGAAAATGCAAGAGCAGAGCGGACGGGAGCTTGAAGAGGGGGACTCAGTTTACTTTATTGACATCTTGAGCCTGTCAAGGTTCCCGTTCCTAGACTCGTCTTTTGCCGGCTTGTATGAACAGCGAATTCTGTCTCAGCCCACAAGATAGACCTAGACAAATGATATAACTTGGATATGAATGCGGCGTTGTGGGGTGTTGGAAGGCCGTGAGAGCTGTCAGATTTGTGGCAAGCGGAGTGGTGGGAATCTACAGGGAAGTTTGACCGATCTGTCTAAGGTCTGGGGATGTGATATCAGTTTGGGAAATAGGCCGGACCAGTTGCCGAAGTTTGCTCGGCGGTTAGAACAAATGAAGGGTAGAGGACTAGTAGATTAATATCCCAGAGGTTGCTGGTTTCGAGGTGCAGGATGCAAGTGAGGTGTCAACCAGCGAGAAAGACGTGCAAGATGGAAGCAGTGCAGAATGAAGGTGGACGAAGACTTTTCTGAAAGGTTTTGTATATTCCATGTGCCACTGGCTCCACAGGAGAGATGACGGAACCACAAGGAGCTTCTACGCGTTCTAAGCAGCCGGAGGTCCCCACGACATCAACGCCCAGCTTCTTAGACTACCTCGTAGACGCATGTACTATCTCTTATAGCCCGAAATTAATTTTGCACGCACGGAGCAGATGGCAGCAGCCACGACGTTCTACAGCAATTTTACAAGCTACATACATATATAACGGATGATTCGCGTTCGCCCTACGGCGCCAGAGACATGGGCATGGTCAGTGCTCACAGACACGATTGATATTTATTGGAGTGGATCTCTTTCCCTTTGCTGTGATTTGCAGGCGCTATTTCGCGATGCGCGGCTCGGGCGGGATTGCATGAATAGGCCTAGAACTTGCAGCGACGTCCATAGCCTATTCAGCAGGTGCTTACACAGATCTGGAAAGGCACTGCGGAATCGGGAACGACTCTGAAGCTCTATGCAGGTTCGACTGCAGTGAGCGATTGGGCGTTACCGGGCCGTTTCAACACTTTCAAACATACAACACATTATTTTCTGGGCGACGCGCGACCTAAGATTTTTCCAACAGCTTCGTCACAGATGCCTGCTGAAACGTCGTCACTCTCGTAAGGCTTTCTTCCTCTCTTCACCTTCGTCATCATAGTCACGGTCTAGATGCTCTTTGAACTGGATGTGGTTGAGGTTCTAGGCCGCAGGCTCAGCCACGAATGGGCGGCCGTTCAAGTCAACGTCTGCCTGCGGCCTCGACATTTCGTCACTGGACATGTCGGCAGGCCCCCAATTTTTTTCTGCCTGCAGCATTGCCCTCGCTCGTTCACCGCAGCATCGCGGAGCTGCCGCAAAGCGAAGGGCTTCGTTGCCTAACCGCCCAGGGCTGAATATAGGACCCCACGTTCTGACTCTGAATATTTTCCTTCCTTCCTTTATTCTCGTAATTGAAGAATTCTCCAGAAATATCCAAGCGTTGGTGACCTCTGTTCGGATCGCCATAGACCCTTGTTTTGGTTGTCTGATCTTTCATTGGCAACGTAAGACTATTTTCGTTCTCTAATCGGATCGTTTACACTCGTTTTGCGCTTGCTTCAAGTAAGCGCTTGTTATGCCGTCGCTTTGCTCTACGGAATCCTGAAATCTGGGGAATCTTCTGATCTGTCGTCTTTACAATCTTTCTTGTCGAATTAAGAAATACACACATTGCGAGTCAATTCGTCCACAGCATGTCGAACCGTGCAGCTCAAAGACATTCTGAAGAGGATAGTGGTCACGATGAGCCGACGTCGCCTTCTACGGTCGGTGTTCTTCACCCGCCAATCCGGCTTCTACATAGTCAACAAAGATCGCCTGTTGTGTCTCGGAATGCTTCAATTTCTGGATCAGAATCTCTTCCGGCTTGGACCCGAGGGACCTCAATCTCATTGCATTCACGGACTAGCCGAGCATCAAGTGTCATATCAACCGGTACAAGGGTCAGCGTATCAACTGTGCACGACGAAGACCGACACACCCATGAAACTGCTTCGCCCTCGGCTGGCGAGAGATACTGGCTGGGATTAGATGGACAAATTGTCCACACTCGCGAGGTTGAAGTTCCACATCGTCCATACCACGATGTCATTACTCAACCGGGGAGTTCTAGGAGGGAAAATGTCTATACTCTGCCGCAAGCACCAACAGAAGGGAGTTCCAATGCTACCGAGAAGCCAGCACCTCCAGACCTCGCGGAACACCCTGCTTTTGGCTCATCATTGCCTCCGGATGCAGTAGGTGTCTCACGAAATCCTTCATTCACACCTGGAAAAGAGACAATTACGGTAAAGAAACACCATCAGTCCCAGAGTCTTCCAGTGAACTCGAGTCCGAGAGCAGCATCTCCTGGGGAGTCACTGAATGCCCTACCTCTGCGCCGGGTTGGTGGAATCAAACTCAGAGTGGTGACACACACAGGACAAGGTGGAGTCGGACTTAGCCCTCTCACACCAAATAGTGGCCTATCGTCGCTCTCTGCACATTCTCAATCACGTTCGGCCGGATCAGAGGCGGATCGAGAGAGCCCTTCGGCTCCATATTGTGGCCTAAACGCCAGTGACATATTCCCCTCCCCTGCAGATCTTCGAGGAATCGCGGTTGGGAAAGTGGACCTTGACGAAGGCAAAGCTCTACGCACAGCGGATCTTTCCCCAGAAAATAGACGGAACAGACGAAGTTCAGGATCTCCCGCACAACTTCGCCGCCGGCGACCAGAGCCTGAACTGAGGAGTGTCTCCAAGGACAGTGGAATTGACGTTCTGGGCATCGAAACACCAAACCATGTGGGTTCTCTCAGCGGCCTAGCCAAGCTCGAGGGTAGTTCTCATCACCATTTCCCTACCTCAGCTGAGCTTGAAGGAAGTCCTTTTGCCCTTTTGACTACCACGGGGCGGGGTCCGGATAAAGACTTCTGTGCACACTGTTCCCACATCGTCCAAGCTCTTGACCGCAAAGGCCGCGTGGACTCACTGGAAGGCAGCAAATTCATATGCGACCTCGCACAGCAAGTCCTAGACCTCAAAACGGAACTAATTCAGACAAAACAAGACCTCCAAACCGTCCAGCACGCACCTATCCCACGGGGACATGACGGGCCTACCGACCCGCTCTTCCCATCATCTATGAAGCTTGGCCACGTTAACACGATAAAGCGAGCCATGCGGCGACGCGCAGCAAAAGTCCACCCAGAATCCTCCCACTTATCCCAGGGACAGAGCAGCTCCCCATATATAGGCTACTCTAACGTCCACCCAGCCCTTCGCCCACCCCACACGCCTCCCCCAGCTACCCAAGAACCCCGCACCCCTCCACTCTGCCAAAAAACCCCACCGAGTTCCGAGTCCGCTCTCCGCACCGCCCTCCACACAACGCAAACCCAGAACCTAGGCCTCACCGCCTCTGTCCGCGCCTTGGAGACTGAATTATCCGATCTCCGCACGTCCCTCACGTTCTGGGTGACTCGTTCCCGGAAATTCGAAAACCTCCTCACTACTACGGAACAATCCTTCGCTAAAAAGGAAGAGGAGCTCCGGGAACGGATGCGCAGGATCGACGGGCAAGGTCGCGGATTAGTGGAGCGTGCAGTGAAAGAGCGGGACGAGGAGTGGGCGAACGAGTGGGCGAGGAAGAATAAAAGCGTGCTAGAGAGACTTAAAGCCGCAGAAGCGCAGGTGGGGAAATCTAGTGGGGCAAGGGAGGAGAACGAGAACGAGAGGGTATTGCAGGAACGTTTGGCGGGGGAGGTTAAGGCGAGGGAGAAGGCTGAGAGGGAAGTGAGAGCATTGGAGGGGAGGCTGAAGAAGCTTCAAGAGCAGCAGGACGGGAAGAAGGATGTTGGGGAGGGGCAGGTGACGAATGTGAACCTGTCCCCCGAGATCGGGACGGGAGGACCGGTGTCGCCGGTCTTGTCGACGGGGAGTGGAAGGGATGGAATTGATACGTGGATTGATGCTATGGATGGTGTGGATAGCAGCCCACCGATCAGGTAAGTGTACTGATAGGCGTAGGCGTAGGCGATGCGGTGTTTCCCAGAGTTTGAATTTCCTTCTTCAGGGGCGTCGTGAGGGTGTTAATTATAGACTAGCCACATTACTTGGCAAGAGAGCGATCTAACACACTAGTAATGCCAGTTACCCATCTAGCCGGGTTTCTTTTCATAGCAAATATATCACATAGAATAGCGCGTTTTTCTATCTCTGTTCGATTGTTTTACCGTTTCATTTTTTTCCCTTTGCGGGCATCTGTAGCAGTAGAATGGGCTTACATGTCCATATTCCTCTCCTCCCTAGACCTCAAGTTTTGCTTTGAACGAAGGGCAAAAAGAAGCAAGAAAGAATCGAAAAGAATCCCACAAAAAAAGGGATAAGAGCCACAACTTTCTCCTGTTCAAATTCGCGCAGTTTCAAAGATGCCCATAAAGGCCAAAAACGATCGACTGGGTTATTCGCCCGCCCGTGCTGGACAAACCTGTAAATAAAAATTGAAAGTCCGGTCCACGCTGAAGGGTGCTGACTCAGTAGTGCCGCAAAATCCGCCAACCATAGCGGCCAAACGTCAATGCCAATATACAAGGGAGCGAACAAAAAGTCAATGGAATCCAGAAGCGACAGAAGCATGCCCAGCCAAGCAATAAAATAGCACCAATAGTTATGACCCAAGACCCTCCCTAGAGAAGTGAAGCTGAAGAAAATGGAAAAGCAAAGAAAAGCGCAGCGAAAGAAGAGGTGAAAGAGAATAATATTTCAATATTGGGCAGCAAAGGACAGTGATGTATAAAAGTTGAACAATTGGCGGACTGTGGGACCGCCTTGCCATGGGAACAATTACAAGGCATTTTCTTCCGTAAGTTTGCCGTTCAATTAATCTGTTCGCTGAAACGTTGGAGGAGCGGAGAAAGCGCCAATCGTTAAAATTGGTTTGTAGTGTTTCTCGTAAGCGGTCATCAGTGGATCGTAGAACGTCGTTTGGTCGTCAATAAGAGAATTCGTGGGGTAACAGTGTGGACTTTTTCTTCTCTCCAATAGTACTTGTAGATCTGAAAACAGAGAACTTTTGGGGGTATGTCGTCGAATGCTGCAAGCAAAGAGCAAAAGGCGAAGGCTACCGGGGTATATTAGCGTCTCCGTTGTCCGCTACCGTATACCAAGGCTCGAGCAACGCCATCTACCATGACCAGGTTCCGCTCGCGGCCACTATCGCTGCTGTCTGGGCTGCTGCCGCCACTGTTGTATCCGCCACTGCCTGTGGAGGAGGCGATCGTGTAGCCGTTGATGTACGCAGATCGTCTGCCAGGATTGGTGGACACGGGCAACCCCTGAATGATACCGTTGGTGAGGCCACCAGGGTACATGCCATCATTGACAGAAAAGTTTCTGCAAATAAGGTAAGCCCGCATTGCGGCGTTCTCGCGCGCTAAGGACTCGGTCTCGTACACCGTGTCGGTTTGGTACTCGCGGTGGTTGACGCGGACGGTGCAGCAGTAGCCCGAAGACGTCCGATAACTCTCGTAAAGAGGGTCTGGCCAACGCCGTCTACGGCATAGACCTAGAGTACGAAGCAATTTTAGTCACCTGTCTCATAACAGGATTCAAAGTTTTGGTCACTGGATGAGGCGTTCTTCTCATTCTCAACAGGTGTCATGCGCAGCAGAGCTGACAACTGGTTTGATGATGCACGCAGAACAACGCTGACCAGGAAAAACAAAACATGCATTTGGAGGACATGAAGTTACGAGAATGCCTTGAGGCAATTATCAGGAACAGACACAGTATGTTAAGGCGCAATTCCAATTTCTAACTAGTAGATCCCGAGTACCAGAAACTGTCCACCCCTAAGGAATGAGGGAAGGGGGACGCCATAGCGAATGATAGAAACGCCAGTGGAGAGACGACTTACTGGAAAGGTACAATATGTAATACATGATACTGGATTAGGGAATCCCCCGACGTGGCAGAACCTTGGGATCCGATGTTGTACAGTAACTGTAGGACGAGCTCTGGGAACTGGAGTAGGTAGTCTGGTCAGCCGGGGTTCGCCCTTAAGTTCGTTTTGAGGTTACGTCTTCTTGAACTTACTAAAAGATTATTTCGGAGAATATTTGCAAACAATCGATTGAAGCTCGCGGCTGTCAATCAGTTACGGTTGATTAAGAGAACTCGAGAACGTGGAGGTGAGGAACAAGGCGAGTGGCAAGGAGACTGAATGGTGGGCCTAGGGGTTGCAGAAGGATTTGCTGTTACGGACAGCGAAGCAAGCGTAATTTATTACTGCGAGCATGATTTGCGGGGCTTGCTGTATAACGTGTGCCATTGTTGCTACAGTTCCTGCTCTCCCTATAGCAGTGGCCATCCAACGTCGTGTTAATGCAGGCGTGTGCGGCTCTTGACGCGATGACCTAGAGTGATGTGTTGGCGTGGTCCTCACCACTGGTTGTTTGCTCGAGTAGATAGGCTACATAATGCCCGGTCAAAACTCAAGCAAATGCGATCGTCTGAAAGGGGGTCACAGAGTGGTTCGCCTTGCAGTGTTTATAATAGCCTGGCATAATCCCTAGACTGTGCAGGTGAGTGGCAAATTAAGTATCGTTCTTCTTTCTCACAAAGGCTGCCACCATGAAAAAGGAGAGTGTGAGTCGCAGAGCATCGGTAACAGACGCGGGCAAATAAAGCAATGCCCACGTACTCGGAATGGACGGATTGACCCAGTCTCGGCTCAAATCAATGGGCCGCTAATGCAAACAGTGTTTGAAGTAGATGCAAGACAAACGTCGGATAGAGGGATGGTAGACTTCGTTCTTCTCGGATGGTCTCCATTCGAATTGTTTGTCGGTACCTTCAGGAAAACGTACGGGTATCCATCGACGGCGTACGAATTTAGCTTCCCTGCTTCACATGTCCAGATGGATCCACCCGTTCCACTCGCAGCGCAAAGAAGCGCGGGGACCGCGCTTGAGGTCTATGACTGGAGAGGAGACGTGACAGCGATGCGATGCAGTTTAAGACTGGTGCAGACTGTATGGCTGGAACAGGACCACTCTGCCGACTTCAGCTATAGTTTTGCTCTAGTAAGTGTGGTCAATTAGCAATAAGATTGGCGTTATCGTTAGCAGCGACCAGCATAGATGTATGATGAGTTGTCAAAAGGCTTGCGCTTCTCGCCCAGCACAGGTATATGCGACGGATTCCCAAAGCAGCAAACCGCCACAAGGATTATTTTGTGGTCGATTTCTCTAGGTGGATCACAACAATAAACGCCAGAGGCCGTTTTCAGGTAGAAGAACAGCAGAGGCCCAGATAAAAAGTCTTCTGAAAGACGCGAAGTCTTCTTGATGCAGCCTTCAGTGTTCCCACGAGAACCATCGTAGCCGATCGTGGCCCGGCATCCTCACATGGACTGGCCACCACCACCCCAGGTAACGGCAGAGATACAAACTTCGCGCGTTCAAGGTATCCCAAACTAGGCTGTGTCATTTTATGAGCCAAAGCATCCCTCGCGCACTGTGTCGCCGAAAAGGAGTAGGTACTTTGGCTCTGCGTCCTGCCATTCGCCAATGGGCCCTTTTCTGCAGATGCACGCCAGCAGGCAGCTAGGGACGACATACTCCGCTTGTACCCCGACCACGATGCTGCAGATCCACGAATTGTGGCAATGCACGCAAGTTTGGAATACTGTAAGGTATTCGTCTGAAACCGTTCAAAAATCTCCTCATTTGTGGCATGTTCTTTACAGAATATCAGAGTCGGCCGCCGGGGAATATGGCGAGGTCGATCTCACCGCTAACCCAAAGTGGAAGAGTGAGATAGCGCAAGAGTGCGAGGCGTCGGACCCTGGTCACGCCCCCAGCCAACATTACTTAAATTGACTTCACCGCCGAGGACTGGCACATATCAAATTGGGCCCTTGACGGCGATCGGAGAAAGTTGTCCTCACTTCGTATCTAAACGCCTTCTCCACAGTGGCGCAACATTTCTTGCATCGAGTGCATCTCAAGCGATTGGCGCTGCTTACTCTGAAGAAACGATTCGATGCACGTGCCGCTGCATCAACATCCATAATAGTAGGCAGGACAAGCTTTGCCGATTTGCAATAATACGCTATCCTAAAGTACGGTTCGATTACTGAACCAGGATCGGGTTGCCTGTGCCACACCCCATGGAACGACATAGACGGGATGAATTAGCTTCACTCTGTCCGCCTCGTCAAAGACGGTATCCTCCGCTTTCCCTTCGTGTGTTGGAATGATCTCTGAAGCCTCCCAGTGGAGAGCTGCGGTCAGTGGGAGGTCGGGATCGATGCCGGTTTCTGATGAAAAGTAGTAGTAGTGTTGAGCCGAGCTCAGGCCGGCCAAGACGTAACACGAGTGGTATGAGTCAGGATGCCTAGAGTTGTTAGTACCAGCAACGGAAGAGGCTGCATTAGCAGACGGGATATCTTACTTGCTGGGCTTGTCACGTAGGCCCCCTCGCTTTGCCTGGCAGCAGCACAAGATATACCTTACAAGACCTTCGCGACAACATAGGCTACCGACTACTTCTGAAGTTGGCTCGCTAGACTGTGGCCCGTTCAACGCTGCTTCAATTAGAGGCCAGCACGCGCCGACCCAATGGCTGTAGCAGCCGTCGATGAGTTTGTTCGTCCGCCCAGAAAATCCTCCTTCTGGGGCGTGTTGGCGTGAGGAAAGCCACGATATTAAAAGAGGCAAATCGAGGTATCTGCGGACACTCGTCAGGGAAAATAGCCCATGCTGTCAACTCTAAGACTAATCAGACCACTGACTTTCCTATGGTTTTCGAGGGATCTCCAAGGATAGAGAGGCATGCTAATGCACAGAATGCATATGCTCCGTGAGCCTCCGCTCCAGGCGAGGCTGATATCCCACCCTCATATGTTTGACCTTCATCTAATAAGCCGACTTGAAATTTTGAGGGGAGAGTAGAAACGTACAACGTGACAAATATTCCGGCAACCCTGTGATTAGAGTATCATCATGACTAGATTTAGCCGCCGAAGACGAGGGGAGATCAATAGGGATGTTTAAGAGAGAAACTAATGTCATGGCACAATATGCACCACTCCATTTATTAGTTAGGCCTAAAGGTGGCCTGACATAGGAACAAATACCGCACGTCTTCCTCTCCACCAACACACACTGTAAAACCGCCATCCCGCTGTTTTAAATGTCCAAGCCACTCCCAGCTAAAGTGAGATGTAAAGCTTAGCAACATATTCGGGACGTGAGGGAGTATCCTGGTACTCACAGCGATTTGCGGTCTATCGACTCAAGAGCTTCGTCTCCTCCCACCATGGCCAAACTCAAAACGGCAGCGTATGACGCTGCCAGGTGAGACATCTGGCCAGGTCCACCTCCAAAGCCTCCATCACGATTTTGCATCGGTATAAGAGTCGAAATTACACTGCTCCCAAAGTCACATTAGAAACCGTACCGTTGACAGTAGGTAAATACCATCCGCTCCATCGCCCAGCCTTGAGATTTTGATAAACAGACGGTGTGCTGATTCATCCAAAGCGCTGAGCAAAATTCCAATGAGGAGAACTTGCAAGATTGCCCCAAGGAGAGAATCTGTACGAACCGTTCACGGTAGAACGAAATATCTCCTCCAAGGAGATGTAGTCCCGTTAAGGCCCAATATATCATAAATGGCCTTGCAGCATCCACCGCTACAAATCCAACCGACAGGTTTCCCAAGCTCTGACGTAGATATGCGAGATGCTTTTTTCGATTTAAGCCGGGGACGCCATGAACGTTCAGATCAAATGGCGAATCCTGTAGAGCCTCTATGCCAGCAAGAAAAGGTAGACACTCTTGAACAGTAAGATCTTGGACATTTGAGGATGTTGATTTTAAAAGGTCACGAAGAACAGGTAATGAAGTAAAAAGGGTTGGAACAAGACTGGGAATGGGCTGCCAAGAAATGGAACCATCCTCATCACTAGACATTGAGATATCCTCGTCTGCGTCTTCAAAATTATCAGATGAATATTCGACTTCGCCGTCTTGGTCAGTGTTTGGGTTTGATAATATCTTCTCAAGCCTGACAGAGGGTGGCTGCTTTGGGGAAGACATGAATTTGACTCTTGGGTGTAGTCGCCGATTCTTTATTCGGAGAACCATCAAATGATCTGTTTTTTTTAGACTAAAAAACTCTGAAAGCAGTAAATTTTGATATTGCTCTCTTAAAGTTTGTCGCCTGATTAGATCTGGGTTTCTGCACGTGATGACAACAGAGTTCTAGTTATTTTCGCACATCGCTTTAGAGTAGGCAAGATAATAAAATTGCAACTAGATCTCTAAATTGAGTGTTATTATTTAACCACTGCCTCGAAAAATTATCGTCACAAAGTCTCAGAGAAACAAAAAGCCAACACGTGATTCAGTTTCTGTGTCTCGATGGAGAGTAGCCTATCTCAGGCGATATGGCTTTCTCCGAGTAATCATGCGTTACATTCAGCTGAACCGAACTCTACCAAGCTGGAAGAATCATGCTTCTGCGGATAGAATCGAAATTAAGTGACATTGGTTGGATATCGATAGTCTGGTCCGGCCATACAAATGTTCGCCGCTTCGCCATAGCGTCACACTGCATGGAGCACGCAATCACACTGATTACAGCCCACGCCATACGGAGCACACCATACAGATTACAGAATCGTGCCACTCTCGTATTTGAATGGGGCAACCCTCATGAATTTGATCCAGCCTTACGAGACCATTCGGGAAACGTTAGTGCCCTAAGCGTTCCATCGTAGGGCAGAATGAAGGTCTATGGTGTATGAGATTTTGTTTGCCTCAACCCCATCTGGCGAACTCATTAACCACCGGGGGGCGCCCGGAAACGGTAAGCCGATAAAAACCGCGAGTTAAAGAATACGGCACAGACTGCTTGTGGGGCGACTCTAATTCCTTTTCGCCATCCGCTTCAAACACGGCTCGGGGGCTTTGACCAGGGTGAATTCGGGTTAACGAGGACCTCATTATGCGAATCCAAGATCGGATCGCCATGTCTTGAGCCATTGTGCGCACGGCGGAGATAGGACTGGATGTGAGATAACCATAAATGATGTCCGCTGCTATGTGTACCTGGAATTGCCGTACGTCCTTGGTATAAATCTCAAGTACCAGTAGCTGGACGTAACCAAGACCGCGCCCGACCGAGGGATCTGGCCACCATGGATCAGACCCCGCCACACACCCAACCATTTGCTTTTCGAGTGTCGCGGTGCATGCTGCAAAGTGTAAGACGCGCGGTGATTGGTGGTGGTCACGTCAAGCGAGAAGTGGAGAGGAATCGCTTCACCGCTATTTGAGGAGGGCAATCGATACCAGCACTCGCCCAGCACTCGTGGCTCCCTCCCATACACCGCACTTTGGTGCTGACACCGCTACTCAGACTCTTTTCGGCCTCCTCTTTCATTCATCCATTGTTACAATATCCAACGTACTTACGCCGCCCGGCTGTTCAATATGGCGACTCTTGACTTTACCCCCGATAGTCTTCTCGACGTTGGTTTTGTTTCTCGTGAAGAGCGGTTCCCGTCTTATCTAAGATCATCGTGGCCGTTACCCATGGAGCAAACAATGTCGCAATCCGGGAATGTCAGGAGAACGACGACGCCATTGCAGACGGGCGGATATGGCTTTCAAGCGACGAACAATTCTCCAACTTTGATGCCGGAATGGCTTTCTCATCCTACATCGCAACTTCAACATTATACTCACGACACGGCGTCTCTGGGTAGTCAATTAACAGGAACCTTTGGAGCACCTTATCAAGCCTCGCCAACCGAGTACATACCGTCTTCCCAGACCATAGAATCGAGTATCCCAATGGAGAGTATATTCTCACAGCTTCCTGAAGCCTTTCAATGGCCCAACAACTGGCAGGATTTCCAGCCCAACTCTCTAGAAATCGATGGGTTGATTACAGATTTCGCAACCATTCCGCGAGGTCTGACGGACAATTCGCCCACCGATACATATTTCGAGGTTCGATCCTTCAATAGCTCCAACAGCGACTGGGCTACTGTGGACCTCCCAGCCTACGGGGAATCCTATCCCGATGCTCAAGGAGCAATCTTCAACCCTGCTCAGACGCTTCATAACCGAAGTAACTCTTCCCATTCCGACGGCACGTTCGGCAGCTATGAGGAAATCATGCCCCCTTTGCCGTCTCCGGAATCTGAATCTTCCCACTTGGACTTCCCACAAGACTTATATCATCACGGCCATCACCACCAACACAGCATCAGCCCTATTATCAGCCCATCCGCTGTCACAGAACCCGTTCTCATCAAACCCCCGAAGTCGCCCGTCAGGAGATCATCTCCCCCAAGAACGTCCCCAATGTCGCAAGGCATGAGATCACCACCAGCTAGACGGCAGTCTCGGAAGAGTCCTATCGAGAAAGCGACAAAGCCTCTCATCAGCCGACGACCATCTGCTGGCGGGAAGAAAGATACTGAGAAGCGTGTAGGAAGGCGAAGAGGTCCTCTGTTGCCTGAGCAGCGGAAGCAGGCTGGTGAGATTAGGAAACTCAGAGCTTGCCTCCGCTGTAAATTTTTGAAGAAAACGGTAAGGCCCACCAGGAGCAGAATTTCCTTCAAGGCCCATAGGCTAATTATGAGCAAAGTGCGACAAAGGAGAACCTTGTGGTGGATGTCAACCGTCTCATGCCCGGCTTTGGCAGGTTCCATGCACCCGTCTCGATATCAAAGATATTGCCTACTTCATGAAGGATTGGAAAGCAGATTTCGAGCGTCATGTTAGCCTCGGGTTCTCCATTGGCAACATTAAAGGATTCTCTCCCTCGGAAAGACGGCTCTACATCACCCATGGATATGGATTTGTCCTTCCGATCGATGTCCGTGAAGTGTATGTTCGGGATGACAACTGCTTCTCTGTCGATTGGGTGGAGACGAAACACGAAGTCCCAACAGAGTTCTGCGTAACAACTGCCAAGTTGTCAGCCGGGGAGGAGGGCATACGCAGTTCCCTGCTTTCAGAATATTTGGATCGTCATATCGATGGCCCATTTGAAGATTTCATCGACAGTTATTTTGAAGGGACACCTTTCCTGACTGAGATGCTCAAGACAGCTCATCGATTCTATCTTCGTGAGCGGTTACCAGTACTGCGCAAAGCTTTGAAGCTTGTGCTCGCGTACAACTTGACTATGCATATCACCATGGTGGAAGGCCTTACTGACGAGGAGAATATGGCTGGCAAGATCCGAGATGAGAATTCGAAATTCAGAGGAAGGACCGTGGCTCCAGTTATGATCAACTTCGAGATAAAGTGTGCTCTAGCAGATATGTGGCGTGAGCTTCAAAAGGAGGTCTTAGAGGAGCTCTCCCAGTTGTATCATGGCGTCTATAACGGTGATAAACTAAAGAATTGGCCAATCATATTTTTGTTAGCAGCTATTTTATTAGCAGTCTGGGAGGAGATGCAGTTCGACTGCCACTACAGAGTTCCGGTAAGAAATCCGTGGATCTGTAGTCATTTTC
This sequence comes from Nothomitra cinnamomea, assembly GCA_022345685.2. Classification (NCBI taxonomy): domain Eukaryota; kingdom Fungi; phylum Ascomycota; class Geoglossomycetes; genus Nothomitra; species Nothomitra cinnamomea. The sequence goes on along the minus strand of JAJDMX020000057.1, from coordinate 109,915 downwards.
AGCTTTTTGGAGGCTAATTGAAGCTTTAGGATCCTGTTGCTGTGCAGAAGTTCTGTCATGACATGGAGACGACGCCTGTTGGTGTGATCGTCGGCCTATTTTCCGCCATTTCTCAGAAGCTCCCAGCCATCTGCGAGTGGGACACGAGGAAGCATCATCACGTTTTCAACTCCAACCAGGCAGTCTGTGATGCAATGACCGAGATGCAAGGTCACGTTACCAAATATGGTATGAACCCCCCCCCCGATTGGACCCTCTGGAAGTACTTATATCTAATGATGAATATAGAGAGCTACCTCAAGTCTCGGATTGATGCGAAGTACGATCGTGGGGATTTCGATAGTTTATCCAATAAGTTCCTAGCCAAACTAGTCATCCGCGCCACATAGGGCAATTCCTATTTCACTCTTTCAGCGGAGCAATGTCGTTCTCGTTAAAGATTTCTGATCATATATCAAGAATTGCCTTCTCTTGCCTTCTTAGCTACCTACAGTCACCCATTCCCTGGTACATTTCCTTTTCATACTGTATAGGATTCTCCATTCTCTCGCGGAACATGGTTTTGCTTGCATAGCCTGTGCGACACGCTGATATGCGTAACACGACGGTCATGAGATGTACGAGCATGATAAGGTATTTGCTATTTGAACAAAAGGCGTCTTTTTTTGGCGGTTGTTTTAAGTCTTTCCCAATGAATTAGAAAGACTACGAATTATTCATGTCTTGAACGTGTAGAAATTTGGAGATTCGGGAAGACCTTCAGTGGTATGATGTTGAAATAGTGGTCAGCACTTGCAAATATTAGTCGAAAGTTATCAAGTTTGCTGGCTTGCGATATCTCGATGGCTTTTGAACACCGCGGAGTACTTTGAGCGCACAGCCAGGTTAAGTATTGCAGTTATAGAGAGCTCCTGTAAATGTAAACCCCCGAAATCTGTAGTCCCATGGAATACTCCGTGTGAGAAGCCAGGCTCAAGCATTGTAGTCATAGACAGCTTCTGTGCGTGTCTCGTATAGATCTTGGAGATTTCCACGGACTTCGTGCCTGCCTAATTAATGAATCTGCCGCGATTCAGTAAATGACGTAGGTGGTGAAAACTTGTTCGTGAGAACTGCCGCGTCTGTGTTATGTCCTCAGCTTTGGTCAGCCGACGCAGCGCTGCGCTGAAAGTGAACCACTTTTGCCTATCTGCCTTAGTCACACGTCCAGGCATCTGAGCCTTGTTCCAGCCTCTTCTCGCGGCTTCTCTTTCCGGTTATCGGCGCCCTGAGCCTTCTGATTGGTTTGCAGCAGTCGCTCGCGTAATCGGAGGCAACAACTTGGGAGGCTGTGTCATTCACTCTCTTCGCTCCTTCGCCTTTATAAGCAGCCCGTCCTAACCTCCGACAGTCTTTTTCTCTCATTCTCTTCACATCACTTCTACTCAGCAAAACTAAGGCCGAAGGCTCTCTTCTCTAACTCAACACACTACTCTGTTTACTTCATCCATCACACCGTCTTTAACATCTGCAATCATGCAGATCTTTGTTAAGACCCGTGAGTAACCCCGCTTTCTGATCATATGGGCTAGGCCTCGCTATCCTGAGTACGATACTAACATCTTCGTTTCTAGTCACCGGCAAGACCATCACCCTTGAGGTCGAGTCTTCTGATACAATCGACAACGTAAAGTCGAAAATTCAGGACAAGGAAGGCATCCCTCCGGATCAACAGCGTCTGATCTTCGCCGGAAAGCAACTTGAAGACGGTCGGACCTTGTCCGACTACAACATCCAGAAGGAGTCAACCCTTCATCTTGTCCTTCGTTTACGTGGCGGAATGCAAATCTGTATGTATTAACACGGGTTCTTCCTTTTTTATGTACAACACTAACGTTTCTCAGTCGTCAAGACGTTGACTGGAAAGACCATCACTTTGGAGGTGGAGTCTTCGGACACCATCGACAATGTGAAGGCGAAGATTCAGGACAAAGAGGGTATTCCCCCGGACCAACAGCGCTTGATCTTTGCTGGCAAGCAGCTTGAGGACGGTCGCACCTTGTCCGATTACAATATCCAGAAGGAGAGCACTCTTCATTTGGTCCTCCGTCTTCGTGGCGGAATGCAGATCTTTGTTAAGACTCTCACTGGGAAGACTATTACCCTCGAAGTGGAGTCATCTGACACTATCGACAATGTTAAGTCGAAAATTCAAGACAAGGAAGGAATTCCTCCAGACCAGCAACGCTTGATCTTTGCCGGAAAACAACTCGAGGATGGCCGTACACTTTCGGATTATAACATCCAGAAAGAGTCGACCCTGCATCTCGTCCTCCGTCTTCGTGGTGGTATGCAAATTTTTGTTAAGACTTTGACTGGCAAGACCATCACCCTCGAGGTAGAGTCTTCAGATACTATCGATAACGTCAAGTCGAAGATCCAGGACAAGGAAGGCATTCCACCTGACCAACAGCGTCTGATCTTCGCTGGTAAACAGCTTGAGGATGGCCGCACACTTTCGGATTACAACATTCAAAAGGAATCGACCTTGCATCTTGTCCTTCGCCTCCGTGGTGGTATGCAGATTTTCGTTAAGACTTTGACTGGCAAGACCATCACCCTCGAGGTGGAGTCGTCTGACACGATTGATAATGTCAAGAGCAAAATTCAAGATAAGGAGGGGATCCCGCCGGACCAACAGCGATTGATCTTCGCTGGTAAGCAACTTGAAGATGGGCGTACTCTTTCTGACTATAACATTCAGAAAGAGAGCACACTTCACTTAGTGCTTCGGTTGCGTGGCGGTCAGTAAATCGGTCCTGTTCTCTTTTTTTGTGAAACCTTATAAGCGCCATGGTGGGATCTGGTCCTTGCGTCATATTTAGGGTGCTGGCGAATTCGGGTTCAACTTCATGGATTACGCCTTAACAGAATTCATGTAGATCTCTAGGCAGCTTCAATGAAATAGCTTCGGAGCTCGAATTGTATCATTTGAAAAATCGTAAGCTTGATCGCCACGTGAGCCAAAGATTTTTAGCTTTAGTAATAAACGTTCCCACCTACCATTCCCAAACACTCAAAACTCTACATACCGGATCATGTCAAAGCTTGACAGGATCGATAACAGACCCTCCTAATGCCATCGTATTTCTTCCATTTGACCTTTGAGCTTTATCCCAATCCGTTCACTGCAGACCAAGGCGACCACGAAGTATTCTTGCCACCGCCTCATATTGATATCTTTAAAACTCAACTGCCGTCCCACGGGCACCCAGGCTGGTGGCCAGAAGCTTCAACTAAGAAACGCCCCCAGAGACTCAAGACTGCAGCGTTCGAAGGAAGCTCGCCTACATCAAACGACCATTCACCAACAACACCAGGCATTTCCGTGCGAGGCTCTATTTATTCTACGACTGCAGAACAGTCCACTGTGCAGCCTCTTAGCCACTTCCCATACTCAAACGACAAGCCTCGACTAATACAAAAAGCTGCTCGGCATTTGCCAAGGGACTGGCGGTTCGGTCCTGTCTCTATCGAGAGCATCGACATGACAACACCAGATCCGAAGGCAATAGTCGAAAGGGTGAGGGGAAAGTCCGTTAGTTACAATGGCCTTGGTGCTAGCACTGGAGGCATAGCTACAAAGGGCAGATTTGTGCCATCAGATCCACAGAATACTGAGGTTGGATGGGGTGTGGTACATTTATATCGGGACGGGGAAGAGACGCCAGGATTATACGATACACCGGAAGATAGTCTTTCAGGCGGTGGAGCTTCAGGATCAAGACAGGAGGGCACTCCGGCACATGATGGTTCATCTACTGGGATATCTGAGGACTGCACAACTCTGTGTATACTCGCAGTTCCATCCTACCTCACACCGTCGGATTTCCTTGGGTTTGTGGGCGAACAGACGCGGGATGAAGTTAGCCATTTTAGAATGATAAGGAGCGGGCGCATCAATAGATATATGGTTCTCATGAAGTTTAGAGATCCTGCTGCTGCTAGAGAATGGAGGAATGAGTGGAATGGCAAGCCTTTCAATAGCATGGAGGTTGGTGTTCCTGTGAGCTCTAGAGAAGCAAGTCTGTGCTGATATTTCATTCTGCGTAGCCCGAGAACTGCCAAGTTGTCTTTGTCAAGTCGATACAGTTCCAAACTCCTGATTCTACAGGCGACCAATTCAGCTTCCCTGATATGACCAATGACCCATTTACGCCTCGACCTTCAAACACCATCGTAGCAGCAACACCTACCGCGCCTCCATCCACAACTCCACCGACATCTCTTCCAACCGCTCCCCTTTCTACAAAGCCCTTAGCGCCACCAACACCATCATTAATCGAATTACCGACATGTCCTGTTTGTCTGGAGCGTATGGATGACACAACTGGCCTTCTGACTATACTATGTCAACACGTATTCCATTGTGTATGTCTACAGAAGTGGAAAGGCAGCGGCTGTCCAGTATGTCGGTATACACAAGGTGATAGTTTTGGCCTCGGAAAGGGTGGCCTCGGCATGGGCGACGACGGAACAGAAAATATCTGCAGTGTCTGCGGCTCTGAGTCAAACTTATGGATATGGCAAGTCTACACTTCCAGGGCACTTATATCTATACTGGGATCGGCGAACCGATATACTGATCATTTCACTAGCCTTATCTGCGGCAATGTAGGCTGCGGCCGCTACGACGAAGCCCACGCCTTCTCCCACTATCAAGAAACCTCACATTGCTACGCCATGGATGTCGATACTCAGCGCGTGTGGGACTATGCCGGCGACGGCTACGTACATCGGCTAATCCAGAACCAATCCGACGGAAAGCTCGTCGAGCTGCCATCCGCGCTCGCGAAGTCTCGCGGTAGTGGTGGGGCCAACTCGGATTATACTAGCCTTGGGGGTGAATACGTCCCGAGGGAGAAGCTGGATAACATTGGCATGGAATACACGTATCTTTTGACGAGCCAGCTAGATTCCCAGCGATTGTATTTCGAAGAGAAGGTCGCACAAGCCGCGGATAAAGCTTCTAAAGCCGCCCACAGCGCCGAACTAGCCGCTGAGTCCGCGGCCCGAACGATGCGGCAACTCGAAGAGCTCAAGCGAGACTACGATTTGATGGTCAAGGAGGTGGTGCCCAGCTTGGAACGGGACAAGCTACGCGGGGAGCGGAAGGCGGAGAAATTGGGAGAAACAGCGCGGAAGATGGAGAAGGAATGGCGCGAGGAGAAGGCCATGAATGAGAGCCTCATGCAGAGGATCGAGTTTATGGATAAGGAGTTGAAAGAGCTTAGGGTACAGAAGGAGGATCTGCAGGAGCAGAATCGCGATTTGAGTTTCTTTATCTCGGGGCAGGAGAAGCTGAAGGAAGCTGGCGAAGAGGTTAAGGAGGGCACAGTTTCTATTGGTGATGCGCCTAAGGTGGGTGGGAAAAAGGGAAAGGGTAAGGGCAAGCGGTAGTGGTAAGTGTTTTGATGGATAGATTGTTGGTGACCATAGTGATCAGATTGATAGAGTGCTTTTCCTTTCACAATTCCTTTTTCTCGATGGGCGCTTGTACATACAACTCTCTGCATGAGCATCTTTTGTCTTGCATAAAGCTGTGGCGTGATGGAGTTGGGGTCGCGGCGCACATCATGCGAGGGCGGGGACTTTCGTCACACGCACATCACACGGTGTTCCTGGGCTCGCGGGTGGAAGCGAGCAGGAGGACCACAACTGGGCTTCCTGTTCGCATTGCCGGTGTCTCATTACCGAATGAACTCTGATGGGTCAAACATGCCAGTGACTGCCGAAAAACCCGGCCTATCCAACCTAGCATTGAGTGTGATGTGATTCTTAGTTGTGATATCTTGTCCATAATTCTGCGAGGCAGATTACGCTCATCACACCTGGCCATTCCACTCTCCTCCAATTGGTGTAAACCCGGGCGCTTACAGCACTCCCCGGCAAGCGAATCACAGCAGATGCTGCACGGGTGCATTTTCCGTGTGCAGAAAAACGGAAGGGAGGAACCTGCATGCCGGCAATGATTGGCGATGTTCTCTGCACGGCATGGTCGCAACCTTTCCTCTTCCCGCTGCTAGCGTGGGCGGAGAAAGTGCGCACACTGCATGGTGGGCTGTGGTGCGAGGGCAGGGCGGGGTCAGGCCATTTAGCAACTGATCGAGGCCCCCAGCCAACCAACTAGAGCAATGGCGTCCCTCACAGCAACCATCCGCTTGAAGGATATATGAATAGCCGCTCACCCTTTTTATGGACGCAACTGCAGGGCTGCAGGTCTGCTTGTGTCGACCCGAGGAGCTGTTTTAGTAGTCGCCTGCTTGCTTGCTGCGCACCCCTCAGCATCCCATCAACGCAGAGAGATCCGTCTAAATAGGGTGATTTGCAACGGCGACGGGACGAAACCTTACCATCACACATCGCACCATGTGTGTGGCCATCTCCTGCTGAGAGTTGAAAGAAGGATATAATGCTCTTCCGCCCTCGAAGCGGTGGTATGCCCTCATTGTGCTTGTCTAGTCCGATTGCGACGTGGATGACTGGTGTTGTGCTGTTGTCTTGCATCGTCGTCTTAACAACGCTCGCCAATACCGCTGGTGCCTCCAGTCCAGGGAATCCGTTGGGTATCGATTACGACCCTGCACCGCCGCCGGACAGAGGACCGCCATTGTCGAAGGGCGCTCTTAGAAATCGCAAACTCCTTCCGTACGAGGTTTGCGGCATTGTCGGCGCATACGTGATCACTGTCGCCTTTCTCGGACTCCTTTTACTGCTTATTGGAAGACGTTTGAGAAAGCAAGCCGGGATCAGCTATAAGTTGGACGTCGAGATGGTTACCCAAGCTCCTGTTGTAACCCAAATGCCGCAGAAGTCTCCGTCGTGGAGCATTCGGCGGCCATGGCAGAGCCCGAAGAGCCCTAGGAGTCCAATGTCGCAGACCGCTACATCTTTTGACGAACAAGTCCTCGAAGAGGATAAGAAGAAACGTGCAATTGAAATGGAGCGACTGTATGCCGCTGTGATGGAGCACGACGATGAACGGCATGGTAAATCTCCCTCTATCACAGCAGAGAACACCCCCGAGGATGCTATTACCCCAGCCACGCCAAATCAGCCAGAGCTCGATAAAAAAGTCGCTCCCTCATCTCCACGACAACAGAAGAGTCCTGGGATCCCCAGGATCTCAATGCCTCACATGCCTCGATTCTCTCTACCACGTTCTCCACGATCGCCAAAGTCCCCACGCTCGCCTGGGCAGATCAGCCAAGCGGAAAGCAAGCACAGTCGCACCGGCTCCATAGCCTCTTCAGGATCTAAAGGGCGTCGCGGCATCCGCGGTCTGCCCATCAGCAATCCAATCCAAATTCCGTCGTACACCCAATTCATCCAACAGCACCCGACATCTCCACGTTCCCCTCGCTCAGGTCGCTCAGGTCGCCAAGGCAGTTATCTCAATTCGCCCACATCTGCCCGCCGCGACAGCGATGAGGAACCCCTCTCTCCAAATTTCCCCCCAGGTTACGACTCCAATACTCCCACGGGCGCCTCAAGCACCGGTGAGATCACGCCTGGTGTCGGCCGCTCTCGCACAATACCTGAACAGGATGGCCGATCCTTCACCTCATCGCGGCCCTCGCCATCTTTGCCGCTGCGAAACAAGAGTTCCACGGCTGGGTCGGATAGCCGCACGAAGGTCACGGTGCTAGAGCGGACGATAGCGAAGCCTAGCACCACCAAGACACCACGGACAGGTGTGCCCATGACGCCCTATTCTCCATACATGCCATTCACGCCAATCACACCTGTGACCCCACGATTGGTGACAAGGCAAGAGCGGAAGATGAGGGAGAAGGAGGAAGCGAGAATGGTGCGAGAGATGGCGAAGAGTGAGAAGGAGTTGTTCGATAGTGCTTATTGATTGTTCTACATGAGCGGGGAACGATGACAACGGAGGTTATGTGGTGGGACCTCATAGTGGATGGCATCGGGCGTTTCTCTTTTACATTTTTGGCCACGGCATCGATGAGGAAGTTAGCCGTCGAGGTTTGGCGGTGGTGACGGCATATCATCGTATTGGATTTGGCGTACTTGGGGTCTGTAACACCTTCCTTTAGACAAAGGCATGACGGATGCTGCATTTGCACATCCTGATGGACTGGAGACGGATATGACTTGCAAGCTTTTACATATTGCTTGATTCGTGCATTTCCTACTCCTCGTCTTTCTTTCTTTCTGTATTCTCATTTCTATAATTGTTACTTTCGTAAGAAGTGCCGGAGGTTTGAGCGAGGAATGCGAAGTAAAAGAGCCGTGACTGGTCCTGAAAGGCGGAATCTAGCCCTGTTTTTCTTGATGTTTGTTAAAATCTTAGAAGCTGAAGTATCAGAACATCTCTCCTGAGGTTTCTTTGAGAAACAAGACTTGAAATATGGTGAAACTTCGTGAACATGTGATTTTTGGTATGTGGTGGTGCAATTGGAGCTCCTTCTATCCGAAAACCAAGCTTTCGTAAGGGGTGATTACTTTAGAGTAAGCAAAAGAGCACGGCCTGCAAAAGTAGACCGTTGGCTGTTTGAAATTTGTTGGGTTACTTTAATGTATTCTGAGTCATGAAACTGCGGAGATCACTCAATCCTGGAACTTGTGCCTCTCTTATGCTTCTCGCTATGCATCTTCACTATCGATAGTCTTCGCCAAGACAAAAATATCCCACTAACAAAACTATTCACAACCATAGGTAGCCACCCTGGCAAAGCCGTTCCTTACTTCTACAGTAATGCCACCAACAATTTGCGCTCTCTGTCCCTCTAGGGCATTAATAGTCCGCCCAAAGAACCACCAAAAACTCTGCAAAGACTGCTTCCTCTCCACCTTCGAAGCCGAAATCCACCACACAATCACCACCTCCCAGCTCTTCACATCTGGCGAAACCGTCGCTATCGGTGCCTCAGGCGGAAAAGACTCCACCGTCCTCGCTTCTGTCCTTAAAACCCTCAATGAGCGGTATAACTACGGCTTGAACCTCATTCTCCTCTCCATCGACGAAGGGATCTCGGGTTACCGCGATCACAGTCTAGAGACGGTAAAGCGAAACGCGGTTCAATACAGCATGGAGTTGAAGGTGGTGGGGTACGATGAGCTGTATGGGTGGACGATGGATCAGGTTGTGGAGCAGGTGGGGAAGAAGGGGAATTGTACCTATTGTGGAGTTTTTAGACGGCAGGCGCTTGATAGGGGTGCGAAGGGGTTGGGGGTTAACCATGTGGTTACAGGGCATAACGCTGATGATGTGGCGGAGACAGTTTTTATGAATTGTGGGTTTTTTTTGCTGGGTTTACGGATAGGGAGAGTTTTGCTGATGTCTGGGTCTTGGATAGTACTACGAGGAGACCTTCCGCGATTGTCGAGGACGACGCAGATTGTCACCGAGTCTGCGAGCTCGCCAATAAAGAGGAGTAAGCCGCTCAAGTATGCCTACGAAAAGGAGATTGTGCTCTATGCGCATCACAAGAAGCTTGATTATTTCTCGACGGAGTGTATCTACTCTCCTGAAGCCTTCAGAGGAAGCGCAAGAGCCTTAATCAAGAACCTGGAGAGGATAAGACCGAGTGCAATTCTAGATATTGTGAGAAGTGGAGAGGACATGGCAAGGTTGGTGCCAGAGGAAGTTAGTGGAGTCAGGCATGGGTGTAGCAGCAAGGGTGAAGCAGTCGTGGTTGTTGGGGGTGAGGAAGAGGGAGAAGGTGGATGTGGGAGTGCGGTAGGGAGATCTAGCGGCGGGGAGATGGTAGAGATGGAAAGAAAGTTTGTTGAGGATGAGAAGGCCGAAAACATGGAGGTTGAGATTACAATTGACCGATTGGATGGGAGTGTGCCACTGAGGAGTGGTGAGAGGGACATGTCATGGCAGGATGCGAAAGATACAGGAACATCAGCACCACCACGGACGAACAAAAAACCGCCGCGCAAGCTTCCTCGCCAGCAAATGGGCCAGTGCGTACGCTGTGGCTACCTTTCAAGTCAGGAGGTCTGCAAAGCGTGTGTGCTGCTGGAAGGTTTGAATAGGAATCGGCCCAAGACGGAGATTGGAGTTGCAGCATCAGACGACGATGGTGGCCTGGGACGACGGATGGAGCGGATTGTAGTCGCCGATGGGTGAGTGGACATGTGGCTCTCTATACTGCTGGCACTGAGCAATAGCAGACAGAGATTCGCGAAGCAACTTTAGATCTTTCTCGACAGCACATCTTGGAGTTCTGCTTTCCGTGCATATATCAACCGGCGTTAATTTACAGGATTGGGTTCTTTGAAAACCCAAGTAGCATAGGAAAGGTGTCCTTAAACCTCTCATCGGTTAGGATTTAGATCTAGACTACTTCGTAGGAAATATGCACTCGAGCAAGCTTGTAGGATTTGTAGGGGAAGACGACACATCGTGAATTCTTGCAAGCATCAACAATACGAAACGCTAGAGTATGTGACCAGTCCCGTCCCGACAACAACAGCAACGGCCAGCCCCATCCAGCCCATTTTTGCTTTTTACAAACATTTCGCCTTCTTACCTGAAAATATCCGAAAATCACCCCCATTTTCATTAGACATAGACCGCTCTTATGCCTGCCTCGGGGGTCTCATCCCACCTTTTTAAGAAAAACCACGCGTACGGCTTGCATGGACACCTAATTAGCAACTCGGAGATGGAACGTGCCTGGTTGGTTCGTGGGTGTGAGCAGCTGACTGCCCTAGAAATTTCAAGGCTCGCCAAGCTGACTACCTTGAGCCCCCTTTTGTAGCTAGGGAAAGGAAATAAGTTGATCTCCGGCTAGGCCAGGTCTAGTTTAAAAAGCTACTTGGTGGACCATTGAAACTAAAGGACACTTAGGGAGAGCTTCATCTACACTTGTTACGGAAGGAGAATTTACTGTTGACGTACTACGGTGACATTTTTGTCGAAAACCACCCCGCTCGCCAACCAAGCTCTCTCGCTGGTTCCGTCTCGTTAGCTTTGTGGACTTGCGTTGAGTAGCGGTCAAAACTTTCCCACGACGGCGAAGGAAACACCTTACACTCCCACAAAATTCGGACGTCTTACGGAACACATAAAGATCTGCAAACATGAAAGGTGCGTCCTCAGCTACAAACCATTATTTGGCAACAGCTGTTGTTCGGTTGAGCCAGGTTGCTGACTTTGTGTGGGATATGTTTAGCTCTTATTCTCGTTGGAGGGTTCGGAACCCGCCTGCGTCCTCTCGTATGTACTTTCAAGATTCTGGAAGTCTTTGCTCTTTCCTAGCCTTGTTGTCGGGTGTGCAGACTACGTCCGAGTTGTGTATTACCTTGCTGGAGTCCTGCGGACATATCTTCACCCCCGCAGTTCGCCTTGGGCAGAAGCGCAATGCGAAATGGTGTTCCAGCGAATGGAAATGATTTCAATAATGCTGATTTTCCATATTCTAGACATTGACGCTTCCCAAGCCATTGGTGGAGTTTGGCAACAAGCCCATGATATTGCACCAGATTGAGAGTCTGGCTGCCGCCGGTGTCACGGATATTGTCCTCGCGGTCAACTACCGACCAGATATTATGGTTGTGGCGCTGAAGAAGGTATGTTCTGAACTGTGCTCGTTGGGTCCCGCCGAACTCTATTTTTATGGCACAAATCTCACAATTGTCCACCCACTTCGCAGTACGAGAAAGAATACAACATCCGAATCGAATTCTCCGTTGAACAAGAACCCCTCGGCACAGCCGGCCCCCTCAAACTAGCAGAAAAGATCCTAGGAAAAGACGACTCCCCATTCTTCGTCCTAAATTCCGACGTAATCTGCGATTACCCCTTCAAACAACTCGCTGCCTTCCACAAACAACACGGTGATGAAGGTACTATTGTCGTCACCAAAGTCGAAGAGCCCTCTAAATACGGTGTCGTGGTCCACAAGCCCGGTCAAACCTCGCGAATCGACCGCTTCGTCGAGAAACCCGTTGAGTTCGTCGGAAACCGCATCAACGCGGGTCTATATATCCTTAATCCCAGTGTGCTCGACCGCATTGAACTCCGCCCCACGAGTATCGAGCAAGAGACATTCCCGGCGATCTGTGCCGATGGGCAACTGCATTCTTTCGATCTCGAGGGGTTCTGGATGGATGTTGGGCAGCCAAAGGACTTCTTAGCAGGGACATGTCTCTATCTAAGCAGTCTCCAGAAGCGAAACTCGAAGCTCCTGACCCCGCATTCAGAACCATACATTCATGGCGGAAATGTCATGATCCACCCCACTGCCAAGATCGGGAAGAATTGCCGTATTGGACCCAATGTCACGATTGACAAAAACGTCGTTGTCGGAGACGGAGTCCGGTTGCAGCGCAGTGTCTTGTTGTCTGGAAGTAAGATCAAGGATCACGCGTGGGTTAAATCTACGATTGTTGGGTGGAACAGCACGGTGGGGAAATGGGCGCGGTTGGAGAATGTTACAGTGTTGGGTGATGATGTTACGATTGCGGACGAGGTTTATGTTAATGGTGGGGCAGTGTTGCCGCATAAGACTATTAAGGCGAATGTGGATGGTGAGCTCTATTTCATTTTAATATTGTATAATTTTGAAAGACGAAAACTGTGGCTGACAGGTGGTGGGAATTGTTGTAGTACCCGCGATTATCATGTAAATCAAAAGTTCACCCGTCCCATCCTCAATAAAACCTTAAGAACTAACTTTCAAATTCTCTACGCCATCTCCCCTCTCCTTGCTCCAAACAAACTTAGCCTACTAAAATTTCTTGCTCTCCAAAAAGTTGCTCTAAGTCATGACCTTTTCCTTTCTCACTCCCTTTGTTCTGGTTTCAATGTAGGAGAGTAGGCTATACAGGGGTGGAGAATTTTTACGAAAATGGGGAAACAAATAAAGGTGCAACGGTGGGCGGGTTTAGTTGCAGCACATACAGTGGTAGTCAGTGTTAAAAACAAAAATTAATCGTAATCAATCATGTGGTACCTTGCTCTTGTCGATGTCGTATTTGTGTGTGGCAAATTAAAGATGCCTCATACGCATCAGCTTATAATATATGCACGAGGTGTGATGAGAGTCCAGTGATCATGCGCAGCGCGTCCCGTCGAACCACACTGACCGTTCCTGGTTACTCTTCTCGCCTCATTTTCACGAATTGCATCCGAGCCGCAAATCGACATGGAACTGCCACATTTTCTCTTTCTATTACTCTCTGACCCGGCTAGCTTAGGAAGGGATGAAATGTGAATTAGGAAAAGCTGTGCAGTAAGTACTAGCGAATCCCTCAAAAATTTTACAAAAAAGGGAGAAGCCAAAGGAAGAGCGACGCGAGGATATGCTTGACCAAGAGAACGAGTAAAACTCGTCGGTTCAGCTATCTATCGGTCTGGACAAAAGCCAACTTGCGGGAGCCAGGTATAGGCCAAGATAACCACAAAGGCGGTCAATTGCCAGAAGTGGGTTCGACATTAACAGGTCGGCCAAGCGGAGAGAACAGTCCTGATATGAAGCTTGCGAAAGAACAAGAGCCCATGAACGAGCAAAAGCAAACGATAGAGGCACCATCAATGTTCGTGACAAGAGAGAAAGAGAGAGTCGTAGTTTCGTGAATTATGGGCATATAATTAGAAAGCGAATAAGGGTTTAATTCGTCAGATTATTAACTTCGGACATCGGAAAGGGAAGAGCCAAGCCTGTATTCGAAAAATTCTAATTGAATTATGGTCTTGAGATGCCCTGTCGAGCCTGTTTAGATTTGACGCAAAGGTTAGCTATGCTTGTGGGAGCAGGTCTGGACGCGTAAAGTTTCTGGATGATGCATCCGATAACCGGGCGGGAACGTCCACACACTTTACGTCCCCTATTGCTGAATAGTAACAAAAGCAAGATTAGATCAAAACCATACCTTCATCTGCTCAATTCTGGCCTTGAGCTGACTCGTGACCTCGGCGGCTCTCTTCCAACTCTCAATGCCGTCTCCACTGGCGCCGCTCTCTCGCCCAGGGATTGGACTACCTCTGCCTCCAGTTGCTGTTCCAGAGCTAAGACCGGCAGATGGTGGTGGTGAGAACTTCCCGCGGTATGCTGCAGGATCAAGGCCGCCATTTTCCTTCTCCTCGCTCATACTCGAAGCAAACGATAACCTCTTCGTGCCGCCTCTCCCGTAGCTTCCAGTATATCCTGTGGGTTCGAATCTCCCTCCAGCTCCGTTCATTCCAGCATCGCGGTAGATCTGTTCTGAAACGTCTGCTGGTGCTGGACTAGTTGCCCGAACCGCTCTGCTGAGCTCACGTTTCAGTCGTTCCATCTCCCGCTGCTGTTTCTGGACCATCTGCTCTGCGGCCTCGGCATCGCTTCGTGCTCTAACAAGTTGTGTCTCTTTAGCCTTGATACTCAGGACATCACGAGTATGGTCTTCGATCAGCTGGGCATTCTGATTCTGTAATTCGTGAATTTGGGAATTAAGCTTCGAACGCTCTGCACGTAGATCCTCGTTTGATCGCTGTAACCGCTCCTTCTCTGCCCGCAGTTCCTCAAGTTCTGCTCGTTCGATAGCGCTCATACCTGCAGCAACTACTAAAGCCGAAGTTGGCTCAGGAGCACTAGCAGCAGTAAGTGGCTTCCCTAATGGTCTCCCAGCCAGGCCTCTTCCAGCCAAGCCAAATTTTGGAGCCGGGGGTGGCGCGACCTCTTCCTCTGGTGGAGGTTGTGATAGCGGCCGCCTAGGAGAAGAAAGGTTTGGAGCAGCAGCGCCACCAGGGCCTGCAAGTCTCTTCTGAAGTTTGAGTCCTCCCGCTGGTGCCGCGAGACCGGGTTTCGGAGGGCCGCCAAGTTTGGACGGTGGATTTCTCGCAGTAGGTTTTGGTTGGAGGGGCGCAGCTACAGGTTCTTCTATAGGTGAAGGGGCTCTTGGTGCTGGCTTCTTTTGCGCGGGAGCAAGCTTCTTTCCTATAACCTTCTTCCCTGGGGCAGCCTTAGGCGCCGCAGCAACTGGAGCGGGCGGTGGCTTGGGCTTATCTTTGGCCTTGACCTCCGCCGTCTCGAAATATTCCTTAATTTTCGTCTTCCTAATCTCATCTAAGCCATCCAGATAAGGGTTCATAGCTCTCTCGCCCATGATCTTCATCAGGGTGCCCAGGATTTCCGCTGCTCCAGCACGTACAACCTCGCTGCTATCTGTTAATTGCTTCGTTGCGGCCTCGGAAATAGACTTGACTTCAGCTTTTGAAGGAGCCTCTCTGGTAGTCTTGAGGCACCTTATCAAGAAACGAAGAGTCTCAAGCTTGACCTGGGGATTCTTATGCTTCAGGTACTCTAAAGTGTCTTCCAGACAATCCGTCAAGCTTGTTGCTGCAAATACTGAGTCGAGCGCTTGACCTAGTGCGTCTGCGACAGATTGCTTCTTTTCCTTTAACCGATCCATCATAGGAGCCATGATTGTGGAACGATACTTAGGAAACCCTTTCCGCAGGCCCTTGGCGAGAACGTCTACGCAGTTCGCTGCAACCGTAACGACGGCAATGTTGGCATCTTTCATGCATTTTGCCAGCGCTCGTACAATCTCGCCAAAATCAGCATCCTTGATCCGTGGTGCGTTTAATACCGCGTGCAAGGCATCAAGAGTCTCTTTCCGATCCTTCCATTTAGTGGACGATACCATTTCGTGAAAATCCTTTGGTATCTTGGATATGACGTCTACAGGTTCAGCAAGATCGAAAGCGTCAACCTCGACAGCTTCCTCTTCTGCTTCAGCACCACCTGCATCCGCATCGCCAACAGCGGCGGCTGCAGCCATAGCTGCTTGTTGAGAGCGGAGATAACGTTCTTGTTTCGGCGTTGGTTCCTGCTTGGCCCTTTCGAATAATGCTTCAAGGTCTTGCTGCTGCACAGGTTTTAGATCACCCCAAAACATTGGCTTCATTGCCTCTCGTAGCCATCGGTAAAACTCCACAGCCAGTCCTTGCGACTCCGCTCGGACATTTTTATCCGCATGGCCGAAGACTTTTGGTAATTGTTTTAGGGCGGGTTTCGGGTCAACGGTCTTGCAACCATAAGCTTTGTAGATCGATGTAAGAGCTGAAAGCGTGGCAGCGATGATTTTAGGTTGTTTGTGAGAGAGGAATGGTACGAGCTCGTCGATAATCGGACCAGGAACATCAAGCTCAATATAAAGAAGAAGTGCCTCAAGTGACTTTGCCTTAGCTGCTGCACGGGTCGATGAGAGGCCCTTTTCCACGATTGGAGACACTGTAAGACCGCGAGTTCTGTATAGCAGACCGGGTTAGCATTGGAGAGGCACGAATACCCCCCGGACGGATGAGCCGAGGGCTGGGCTACAACACACCTTGTACACGCCTGCCTCCCCCCATATTGGAGGAAGGAACATAGTGCTGTGATACCCTCTTGCTGGGCTGCGACGTTTGAATCTGCTACTGCGCCCTTCCATAGGCTCGGATCTTGAAGGAATGGAGTGAACGCAGGATCTGATTCGTCAGGAGTGACCTCGAATTGTTTCGCGGCGTCTTCATAGGCTTGTTTTCGGACTTTCCAGATCTAATACGGATTCGAAGTCAGTCAATCACGATGAATAACGCGACGAAGATGTCCGAGGCCGTGGCTGAACATTTATCCCGAACAGTAGGACATTGGCTGGCCAACCTTGTGAGCGAACCTATCTGGCAACGGTAACGAGCTGAAGTCTTCTTCCTGATCTGCCATCTTTGGCAGTAGCTTCTCCTTGGCCTTTGTCGCGGTGAAGTTTTCTGAAACTCGTTTTGTTAGTCTGCGTATCGAGAGGGACAACATTGGTGGGTTATCATGGTAAAGAAATGATCCTGATAATGTAGGAAGCCATAATATAACTGGGGAAAGGCAAGGTGCGAGCGGAAGACAAAGGGGAGGTTCAAACGTGCCTTGCAAGCTACTACTCGAAAGCCCTCGTGAAAGAGTCGTCAAATATTGGGAAGGCGCCGGTGGTCACTGAGTTTGCGGCGTTTTCCACACGGTGTGTATGTCGTATTCCTTGTTTATCCAAGAGAAAGGCGTGAGAAGTCGTTAGATCTGATACGGCAGTCCGAGATCTGTGGTCGTCTCGGGAGTCTTTGTGCGTAGTGCTAGAGGTCTACAAGGGAGAGTACAGCGTGTCGGTGTAAAGTGATTATTGCGATGGAGATGCAAATGTGGTGGTGTCAACAATTAACTGCGCCGAGAGCTGGTTGCCCCGTCACAGGACAGACACCCTTGTCGAAAAGTCAGGGGAATCCAGTTAGCGCGGTGAGCAACCGGCAAACGAGCAGCAAGCCAGAAACTCCCCACCAAAACACAACAGTTTGGATTTCGCTCTTATCCTTGAAGTGCGTCGTAACTTCTCTCGGTTGGCTGCTCCATATGGACTGTTGGCAGAACCGGCCAAGCTGCATGCTCAGTATCAGTTTCTAGGACATTCTGAGGTTTGCGGTCGCTCAACCTGAGGCAGAACCGCCCTCTTGACCTTTCTGCGCCATTGAGATTGGGAACTTATATTGGGTGCCCTTGCTTCGCCTTTTCACCTACAATTACATCTCACAGTATAACTGGCACCTTCTTTGGCTCTCTACCGCAGCGGCAACTTATCGTAGGTCTCAACTGCGATTGCAAAGAGCCAGATAGCAACTTCATGCGCCGCCGGCATTCACCATGACCCAGATCTTGACCTCGCGACAGGCGGACGAGCTGTAAGGTTCCTTCCGAGTCAGGCCTAAAGATCTCACTTTCAAGTCATACGTGTGAGCTACGTTGCTGATACTTGCAAAGCCATAAATCCATAATAGCTTATCTATCGGCATCGAACCTTCCAAATAGTGCGGCAGCATTGCGACAAGAGCTAGGAATAGGAGACAGTTTCGATGACGAGAAACGAAAGAAATATGAAGGTCTGCTCGAGAAAAAGTGGACCAGTGTGGTTAGACTACAGAAAAAGGTTAGTTGCTGTTGTCAGTTACACCTTGCGCTTGATACTAAAGCCTAACGAATGTAGATAATGGATCTCGAAACTCGGCTGTCCTCTCTACAAGCTGAGCTTGATTCTGCCACTCCTACCTCTCTTTCTCGCAAAAACCAAGATCCAGCGTCTTGGTTACCTCGATCTCCTGCACGCCACACTCTCCAGTCTCACCGACTACCTATAACTTGTGTCGCATTCCATCCGATATTTTCGTCCCTTGCATCCGGATCGGAGGACACTACTATCAAGATATGGGACTGGGAGCTAGGAGAGCTCGAAAGGACCGTCAAAGGTCATACGAAAGCAGTTCTAGATGTCGACTTTGGAGGACCTCGGGGTGGCACCCTTCTCGCTTCTTGCTCTAGCGATTTGACAATAAAGCTGTGGGATCCAAGTGATGAGTACAAAAATATCCGAACACTCCCTGGGCACGATCATTCTGTTTCGGCCGTTCGTTTTGTTCCCAGTGGAGCCGCAGGGTCGCCCTCTACTGGCAATCTACTGGTATCAGCTTCACGCGATAAGACCCTCCGGGTGTGGGATGTTTCCACTGGCTATTGCGTCAAGACGATCCGAGGCCATGCAGACTGGGTACGGGATGTCTCACCTTCTTTTGACGGAAGATGGCTTGTCTCTGCGGGGAACGATCAGGTCGCCCGATTATGGGATGCATCTTCTGGCGAAGCAAAATCAACATTCTTAGGACACGAGCATGTTATTGAATGCTGTTGCTTTGCTCCTCCAGCTTCATACACGCATCTAGCAAGTTTGGCGGGACTGAAGAAGGCCCCGCCACTCAGTAGCTCGTCTGAATTTATAGCAACTGGATCAAGAGATAAGACAATCAAAATATGGGACTCTCGAGGCACACTCATCAAAACACTTGTTGGCCACGACAACTGGGTTCGAGCCTTGGTCTTTCATCCTGGAGGGAAATATCTGATCAGTGTGAGTGACGATAAGACAATCCGATGCTGGGATCTAGCCCAAGAAGGGAAATTGGTCAAGACTCTGGATGATTGCCACGGTCATTTCATAAGCTG
The DNA here is from genome assembly GCA_022345685.2 of Nothomitra cinnamomea. Lineage (NCBI taxonomy): Eukaryota > Fungi > Ascomycota > Geoglossomycetes > Nothomitra > Nothomitra cinnamomea. The sequence goes on along the minus strand of JAJDMX020000057.1, from coordinate 90,905 downwards.
TTTGAGGTGGGCGCCCGGAGTTGTCAAGGATTCTGCTCCAACAGCAAATGGGGATGTCAATGGTGTCACAGTAAATGGCAATGCGGGGAAGAAGGAAGATCCTGGTGGAGGCAAGGTCAATATTCGATGTGTTATCGCGACAGGTAGTGTGGATTTGAACGTTCGGGTATTTGCCTCATGAGCGAGCGATAGCTGGTGCGGTTGGCTTTCTGTCTTGCATTTGGCCAAACATCTGACCACCTTTCAATTACATATTGTTAGTCGTTTTTGCGGAGCAGTCTTCACGGAGTTCCTTCTGTCCCCTTCATGGCTGACGATGTGATGTCGGGCACGCTTGAATGACATGTACCTTCTATTCTAATAAATTCACAGACTTTAATCGGGAAACGTCCCCCCCACTAAACATTACTAAGAAGCTTGCATATCGCCACATCTACGTCAGGTTTCTGTTAAGTCAACTCAAACCGTATCATGTGATAAATGGTCTTCCGATATAGACTAAGGTGTTTTCTTGGAGCTTACAGCACAGCTAGGCATCGCTTGGCTGCGCCAAAAACATCCCTCCCGCAAGCGTATTACCTTTTAACGGTCTTGGAACCTCAACACCAGACGTCATCGCAAGAAAAGTGCCAAGAGTCTCAAGATCTAGTGTCTTGTCGCTTACTCTAGCCGCATAATACTTCCAAAATGAACGAATTAATTTAATACGAACCAGACTTGTACAGTCTTGACGGCATCATGCCCAACTTGCCCAGGCTGCCGGGCTCTCCTAGAAAATATGGAGCCATCGAGGGGCACCCATCTTTTAAATATCTCTGCTCTCCCAGATCTGTTCACTTAATTCTCTTTCCCCAGAGATTACTTGTTATACCAAAAAGTCTTTTTGAGCAAATATTTATCTGAGTGACAAACTCACCACATTCTTTTACAATATTCACAATGGGAAAGAAATCTTCTCTTCGTAACCAGATATATGGCACGGAGCCGCACCGGGCTGACCTAGGTCGGCTGGTTGCGGAACTGGCGACAAATGTCGAGACGGGCTTGACAAACGCTCAGGCTAGGTGTGGGCTCAGGGACTATGGAGAGAATAAGCTTAACGGAGAAGGGGTAGTAAGGTGGTATAATGTGCTGCTGAAGCAATGCAGTAATGCTATGATCTTGGTACGTTGTTCTCGGTCGATTCTATGATGCTTGCCGAGAACTGGCGCTCTGACTAGGTCTCCAACCACTTCGTCTCGCCGTATCTTCTGTGTTCTCCTTGGATGGGCAAATGCATTTAAAGATATTTCATACAGTCTAATCCTGGGTTGGTTCCCACACTATTCAAATAACTAATAACTACCAGGTCCTCGTGCTGGCGATGGCACTCTCCTTTGGAGTCAGCGACTATATTGAAGGCAGCGTCATTACTGCTGTTATATTCCTAAACGTCTTAATCGGGTTCTACCAAGAATACAACGCCGAGAAGAAAATGGACGCCCTCCGTAACCTCTCGTCCCCTAGTGCTGCAGTACTCAGGGACGGCCACATCGACAACATCTCCTCCGCCGAGGTCGTTCCCGGCGACGTGGTCCTTCTCAAGACGGGGGGCACAGTCCCGGCTGACCTCCGCCTCATCGACGTGATGAACTTGGAGTGCGATGAGAAGATCCTTACAGGTGAAGCTCTCCCTGTTCACAAAGACCCGTTTGCCCAGAACTGGGGGGGAGATGTTCCTGTCGGTGATCGCATCAACATGGTCTATTCGTCCTCGACCGTCACGAAAGGTCGAGGACGCGGTATCGTTGTCAAGACAGGCATGTGGACCGAGATAGGAAAGATCGCAGCATCCTTGGAAGGCAAGAAGAAGAAAGAGAATCGATCAATGTCGCGGAAGAAACATGGGAATCTCCAGCCGGTCAAGGGAGCTAGTCTCCGAACTTGGGATGGTGTTGGGAAGTTCTTGGGGCTCACGGAAGGGACACCGCTACAGATTAAGCTCTCGAAGCTGGCGTATGTGTTGCTGCTGGTTGCATTGGTGTTGGTTCTTATTGTATTTGCTGTGAACAAATTTAACATCACGGGCGAGGTTGCGATATATGCGATCTCAATTGGTGAGTTCTATCTTTCCTGTGTGAGTCTCGTAGCGTGACTAAGACTGTTAGGCATTGCGATTATTCCGGAATCTTTAATTGCCGTGTTGACGATAACTATGGTTGTTGGGTACGTTATCCGTCTTGAATTACCGAAGAACGAACAATCTAATCAATCTCTAGAATGACGCAAATGCGGAAAAAGAAAGTCGTCATCCGACAACTGAGTGCTCTCGAAGCTCTCGGTGGAGTTACCAACATATGCTCCGACAAGACGGGTACTCTGACTCAGGGTAACATGATCACTCGCAAAGCCTGGCTCCCCGGAGTTGGTATCTACTCAGTCAGAGATTCCCAGGACTTCTCGGATCCGACTGACGGAATGGTCACTTTGGGACCCGCTCCAATATCCAGGGCCGAAACGCTAGCAGAAAGGGAGCAACGAGCGGCTGAACAGGATCAGAAGCGTAGTGCTGGAAGGCTAAAATTCGACGTGCCTGAAGAGAAATTTGAGAAGGACGCTCGAGCAGTCGAATATGCAGAGATGACGCAAGATTCGGACGTTTCAAGCCGAATGCGGAGGGACTACGAAATGCCTCCGCTAGTGCCTGAGTTGGATGCACTTCTTCAAGCGGTAGCTCTGTGTAACATCGCCACGGTACGCCACGATGCCAGCAAAAACGAATGGCAGACAACAGGAGATCCCACCGAAATCGCCCTGCAAGTGTTCGCCCATCGATGGGACCAGGGAAATAACTCCTGGGCCAACAAGGGTTGGCAAGAAGTAACAGAATTTCCCTTTGATAGCTCAGCCAAACGGATGACGGTGATATACGCTGACCCAAATGTCGAGAAAGTCGACAATTTGGAGATCTTTACAAAAGGTGCTGTGGAAAGAGTTTTAGATCTTTGCGTCAGGACCGGTGTCGGAAACAAAGAGCGGACTATGGCGGATGAAGATAAGCAGACCGCACTAGAGCAGATGGGCTCCCTTGCAGATAAAGGCCTCAGAGTCCTCGCTATCGCCAGGGCAACTCGACTATTTCCGAACTGGAAGGAGGGACCGTTCGAATATGAGAGAACGGACATTGAAAAAGACCTCACATTCGTTGGCTTAGTTGGGCTGTATGATCCTCCGAGACTGGAAACAAGAGACGCCGTTAGAGGTAAGTCGAAGCCGCCAAGCCGAGTAACCATTTTTACTAACCTCCTTTAGAATGCTTCGATGCCGGTATCAGTGTCCACATGCTCACGGGAGACCATAAAGCAACCGCCTCTGCTATCGCAAAGGAGGTTGGTATCCTCCCGCGCACCTTTGCCCACCTCTCCGCCGAGGTCTCGGAGTCTCTTGTCAAAACCGCTGCTGAATTCGATAGCATGACAGACACCGAAATCGACGCTATGCCTGAACTTCCCCTTGTCATCGCCCGGTGCGCCCCAGATACAAAGACCCGTATGATCAAGGCTCTACACAGACGCAAGCTCTACGTCGCCATGACCGGTGACGGCGTAAACGACGCCCCGTCTCTCAAAGCTGCAGATGTCGGCATAGCCATGGGCATGGGCGGCTCGGACGTTGCAAAGGGCGCATCCGACATCCTCCTGACCGACGACAACTTCGCAAGCATCGTCCACGCCATCGAAGAAGGGCGCCGCATGTTCGATAATATCCAAAAATTCATACTGCACCTCCTCGTTTCCAACGTCGGTGAAGTAATCCTCCTAATCGCGGGTCTCGGTTTCAAAGACGAAAGCGGGACCTCTGTCTTCCCTCTCTCCCCACTCCAAATCCTCTGGATAAACATGCTCACCTCCTCCTTCCCAGCCTTCGGCCTCGGTCGGGAAAAGGCCTCTCAGGATGTAATGACTCGCCCGCCTCACGACACCAAGCGAGGGGTGTTCACCATTCAGATCATAGTCGATATGCTAGTCTATGGGCTGGCCATGGGCATATGCACGCTACTAACATTCGTCAGCATCGTGTACGGCGCTGGAAAGGGAGACCTAGGCGACAACTGCAACGCACACTACAATAGCAGCTGCAACGTCGTGTTCCGTGCCCGCGCCGCTGTCTTTGCTGAACTAACGTGGCTCATCCTCGTGTCAGCCTGGGAATTCAAATCGATTCGACGCTCACTCTTCAGACTTAGCCCCACACCCCTAGGCACCCTGGAGAGGGCATTCCCGTTCTTTCATGACGCCTGGGAAAATAAGTTTCTCTTCTTCGCCGTGGTCCTTGGTTTCCTTTCCGTCTTCCCCACCGTCTACATCCCAGGTCTCAACACTCAAGTCTTCAAGCACGGACCCATCACGTGGGAGTGGGCGTTGGCCTTCGGGGCCATCTTTGTGTTTGTGTTAGGGATCGAGGCGTGGAAGTTTGCGAAACGCTACTTTGGTTGGTTTAATGGTGGAGAGAGTGATTGTATAGATCGGACGGATCGGCTGGGGTTGTGGAGGCAGGCTTTGACTTTTGCGACGACGCTGACGGGGACGAATGGTGATGCGAAATTCTTTAAGGATACCGGGTCGGATGATGGGGGGCACGGACTGGTTTGACTCTCCAGAAGGGGTGTTTGCACTAATTGGGTGGAGTTTGCTGTCTTTGAAAGGGAGTTCAATCTGCCGAGATGTATATATAAAAGCGCGTCGTTAGTGAAAAGATTTAATAAGAATATTTTGTTTCATTCCTCGCCATGCTATGAGTTTTGTTGATAATAAGATGAGTCCGAAAAGGAAAAAGCGACCGTACAAAGGTTTGACCAAAACCATGCGTTGTTCTCCGTCGAACATATGCTTATGGGGGTATGCATGCAAGTGATATCGAATAGCTTTCTTCCCAAACCAAAGGAGAGATAGAGCGGAGTGGAGAGTGAGTTCAACAAGCAAACATGCAAAAACGATAAGGTAGAAACTCCATGCTCTCTCTTCAGTCTGATATAACTCTTTCGCTTTTTTTCTCCAAGTCTTTCGCTGAACGAACAGGTAGTGGGCGTCCACAAATGCAAAGGCAATGTAGTAAGATTATATAAAAGTAGGAACCCAAAGAACACCCTGCCCGAATCCAAAAGGGGATCATTATTATCATTTAGAACGTGCTTCTTCTCTCTAAGACACCTCTCTGACCCCACACTAACCCTCCAGCAGAACTTCCAGAGCTAGAGCTGCTAGCATTGCTAGCCATGGACACATACGTGCTATCAGTGGACATCCTCCGCTGAAAGTAGTGAGATTCAGTAGTGCTGGCACTGGTTGGAGAGACAATGGCGTGCTCGTAAGACGAATTCTTGGCTGGCGAGCGAAGAGAGGTGTTGAGGTGGGGTAACGCGGCACGGGCGGCAGCAGAATGCGTGTTGTTCTCGCGAGTTAGGCCAGCAGCGAGTCGGCGCCAGCGAAATTGGCAGCCAAAAGAGGTGCGACCGGGAACTGTGTTGCGAAGGTTTGTTAGGCTTGGAAGTGTGTGGCATCTCAGGAGTGGTATGTGAGGCAAGAGTGTTGGGTAGGAGTTCTATGCAGTTGGGGACGGTGAGCCTACAGTAGGTGGCGATTTCTCTCCATCCTAAATGCCGGACATCCTTCAGTTCTCGGAGGAGAACATCATCTGTCGGACTCCATGGAGGGGAGTTCTGAGAATTCAGTAGTCTGCCATTCCAGGAGTCTAATTAGTAAATGTTCAGATCTTGCAGCAAAAGAAAACGAGGGCTCAATGATATGTGAGGCTATACCTTCTACGACCCAGACCATCTTGCTGCTCATTTCCAGCGAGAGCAGCAATCATCATGTTACAATGAGGAAGTACGGGGTCGCGGATCGGTTGGTTACTGACACGGAAGCAATTAGCGGAACCACCTAGAACCACGAAGATAAACGATACAAGGAACTCACGCTTTTCGGAACTTCTTTTTCGGTCTTCCCCTCGGAAATCCGCCTAGGGTCCCGGTTGGATTGGGGCCTATCTTGTTGGGCGCCTTGTTCCGCAGCGGGCTCTCCGTCTCCGGGTTGTTAGAATTAGGATTTTGATCCAGGAGACCCTTGAAAGTGAAGTGTCAGCAGGGCTAAGCCAACATTATTTTACAACGCGAGACCTGAGATTATTCACCTTGGCGCCATAGCCGTTCGTCGGTGAGCTTGGTGAAGCTGGACCTCTATCGCTAAAAGAGGTCGAATTAACTTGCCAGTGACCGTCGGTTGATCGACAGACCCTCGGCGAGTTCAACGGCTCTTTTTCAAAAAAAGAGCCAGTTTCTGAGATATGCAAACTCCTAGTCGAATTCTCAAGTCCTATGTAACTGGACCCGAAGATCCGATTATGAGAGAAATCAGGCCGTGCTCTAGCATATAAATCCGTGTTTGGAACACAGCGTCCGCCTGAGGCTGTCGAGCAGCCAGCATGGCTGAGATCCTGAAGTTGGAGAGGAGAGGTTTCTTCTATAGGACTGTGGGCAGCAGCCAGTGCAAGAACATCGAGGGCTGAGCCCGTTCCATATTGGGAAAACAACATTTGGAGACTTGAAGCGGTATATGATGACAAGAAGAGATTGTGCTGCTTAACGCAATATCGGTCACTCGAAGAATGCTGGAGTAACGCGGGGTCGGGGTGCATTCAGACTGACTCAGTCGTGGTGCAGGGAACTGTTCCAGTAGAGATCCTATCTGGCGCCAGAGTGGAGAAATCGGAACAGGTGAACTGTAGCACTAGGAGTTTAATTGGCAAGAGGGATTCTAATTGCGGTTGAGTGAGGACCTGGGACCGGGACCTGTGCAGACGTCAACAATCGTGTTACACAAGGTCCAGGCGCGATGGATAAGACGTATGTCAACATCGCTGTGTAGACTTAGGGCAATATAGACAGAATGCTCTTGGACCTGACATATGAGGAAACAACACAAAACACTGAAACTTGTACGAAACAACATACCCTGAGTAAATCCTTGGGGACAATGTGATGTTCCTCGACTGTCGTCTAAACTTGAGGTTCAATTGAGCGAATATCGGAGACCTTTAGGCTTCGCTAGCCCCGCTCCTCACGAGCACTAGAACAAAACAGTCGTTCCTCAATTAAAGATGTGTAACCTCGCCTCACGCTGGTCTCAATCACGTATGTAGATCCTGTGAGCCTGATAGATGTAACGGATAGAGGGATGTTTGCAATGTTAACCCGCAGTAAGCGAGGGGTTCTTTAATGCAAGGCGCAGCAGGTATCCGGAGAATGGAGCAGATAAGCTAGAGTGTTTGCCTGATCAAGTGCTGCCCTTTGATTGACCTTATTAATTGCCAAATGATCTTCTGGGAGGGGGCGGAGAATTTGATGTGAGGTGGTCGACTGCAAGGGAACCAAAAAAATCAAAACTGTAGCGGGTTGCAGTGCGGAGCAAACGAAGTACAAGAGCAAGCCCAAAAAATAAAATAAAATTCAAAGTCGACGATGCACAATCCTTTCCAGAGATATTTGTCGACGCATTACTGCAGTAAGTAACAGCTCATTGAACATATATCGCTAGAAGGCGCCATTCGGCAGATCAGCCTGCTCATCTCATCACCATCCCGCCGCGGCACCGGCCCGTGTCACAAATGTCTGTGCTCCCTGGACACGTTCCAAAGCCCGTTGTGAGGATTAGACCAGGGAAGAGCATTTTTGTGCTCGCGTTAGTTATTCCCAAAACTGATCGCCCGGGCCTATAACTCATCGCCACGCGCTCTTCGTACATGGCGGTGGCGGAGAGAATCCTCGCGATCCCAGCCCACTTTTCGTTGCTTTGCCTGTAAACGTGTGGGGAGATGGAACCCCACGCGGTAGAAGTCGGCAGGACTCTGGCCGGGGGCGAAAACGTTAATTGACCTGGCAGACGGTTGAGCGTCCGGGCCTGACATTGTGATGTGCGCAGTGCGTTGTCGGACGTGGATTCGCTCTGCTGTGGGCTGTGTCGGTGTCAAGCATGCAGCGGGCGGGATGGGATGCATCTGCAGCTTTAGTGACGCCCAGGCTTCCGGGGCACGCTAACACCCTGATACGTCCTTTGGGCGATGGACCACGCATACAAATTGGCTGGCAACCCTTCATCACCGTTCAATCGCTCCAAAATGAATTGCATGGACCGAAACACAGTTGCCTTGCTCCAGGACATAAATGGACCTGCGCTACCATCTCAAGTTCCTCTAACGCCCGACGAAAAGTTCAGACGTCCACAGAAAGATCGAGACATGCATGTCGCTATACATAAGCGAGACACCGGAGCATCTGGAACCCTTGCACTTTGCAGACACAGAAAACCAATTGCAGTCTCGTGATGGGACAGACCTTCAGCGTGTATGTATTTTCTCGCGATGTATCATGCAGAGCCAGAACCACTGTGCCTGTCGGCGTTTCCAAACTTGGTCCCGCAGACGCCCGAACCACCCGACCGACACGCAGCCTAGAGCTTATGTATGCACAGAACCCTCAGGACTTGGTAGAGCATAGTGACCACCGAAAATGCTTCATGTACAGGTACATGTTGCACATATGCTTGTGAAAAACGTTTGAAGGATAAACCTGCCCTACAGTCAGAAGTCAGTCCCATAGCTGTGGAGTATCGGGAGATTACCCACATCGATCCACATATTATCACTGTAAACCTAATACTCGCTCAAACAAATCATACAAATCCACCTATCCATCCAGTGTCTCTCCACCACTCATCAATTACCCTCCACCTCCTCTGGCAGTCCTAAACCCACCCTCCTCGCCGTCAGTCTGATCCTCTCTTCATCCGCCATGTGCTCCATGGCAAGACTCGGATTATATCTCTCCAACAGTGTCGCGTATACCCTCTGCGCTCTGATATAATGCAGGAACTGCTCAGCTTGTTGCAGTCGTGACGTGGTCGCCTGGGGGGCAGAGAAAAAACCACGGATGCGCTGGTGTAGCGGGGAGCTAGCTGCAAGTGAACGTCTTGGGAGTTCGCGGAGGATCGACCGATATAGAGCCCGAATCTGTGAGGGATTTGATGACATGACTGTGCCGTCGGCTTGTCTCGTAGTCAATCGAGATAGTGAAAATCAAGATGGCGATGGTAGAGATGGCAGAGATGGTGGAATAACTGAGAAAGAAGTGGCGTTCGGAAGCTTTGAGCCACTACCAGGGATCTATCTCTAGCCACAACGGGAAAGCAAAACTTTCAGCGATCCGCAACTTCCTGTCAGATTTGCTCAATTTCAATGAAGAACCCGCAGTCAAACTTCGCCAGTCGATTCTACGTCTGCAAATCATGTCTCCAGAAACGCAAAAGACAACCACTAGAGATCTTCGGTTTCACAAGGCGAAGTCTTACATCTGCTGCGGTGGGACGAAACACTGTAGCAAAATCTCCACTGCCAGAAGGCGTCCCATCAGGACCCTCCAAAACAAAAAGGCCCCCTCTTAAGATCTCGCCCGAGTCTCTTGCCTTGCAATGGACCAATATACCCTCTCCGGCGCCCACCAACTTGGCTTTTGCGGACCGATTCTTCAACTTGCATCCTCCAGGCCACCTATGGTCCGCCCCCAAGCTCGCACACATGGAATTTGGCAACGTAAACGTCCCTGAAGTCGCCTTCCTTGGCCGCAGCAATGTCGGAAAATCTTCCCTCCTGAATGCCCTCTTAGCTCGCAGAATCTCCAATACCTCCAGTAAGCCAGGTCGGACAAGGAGCATGAATGCATTTAGTGTGCACCAAGGCAAACTGATCATCCTAGACATGCCAGGATACGGGAAAGGGAGTTGTGGGGAATGGGGAAAGGAGATTTTGAAATATCTCAGTGCACGGAAGCAGTGAGTCACCAGGTTTAGCCAGTTCGGTATAAAAGGTCCAGAACTAAGTTTTCTACGTCCAATCAAAAGACTACGCCGAGCTTTCCTCCTCATCGACGCACTCCACGGTGTCAAAGACTCGGACAGACAACTTCTTACCATCTTCCGTCAGGAATCCGTTCCTCACCAGATCATTTTGTCGAAAGTCGATAGGGTATTGTTTCCCAACAGCCGCCGTATACCTTCAGAGGATGCAATGGAATATAATTTTTCATTGCTGCGGCGGACTATGGAGGGCATCCGACAACTTATAGACGTAAGGGACGGTCGCAAGAGCAGCGCGGTAGGGGAGATACTGGCCTGTAGTTCTAAGAAGGTTATGGGCAGAAGCAGAAAATTAGGAATTGATGGAGTGAGGTGGACCGTACTGGCTGCGACTGGGCTGGCGGGTGGGATGAAAGTGATACAGGAGCGAACGTCTGACTTTTTCAAGGACGATGACCTCGACTGAGGTGTTCCAGTGGTTTGAGTTGATTTGTCCACGAGGAATCAGAAATTCGTAGCCGTCAAAGGCCCCGCTAAGATCCACCTTATTTGGGACCAGCTGGTCCAGTTTGCACGGCCTTCAACACTGCGATGGTGTCGAGAGTATTCGACATCTCACCATAAGATTCAAATGGTCTCAAATTATCAAAGGCTTGTGGAGGTAAGATCTGTTTAGACATCCAGCAGTTCTTCGTGCCACAAGGCCTTCCCAGACGCATATGTCGTCCTGGGGCCTATATACACTGACATAACGCCAAAAGTGCTGAGCACTTCACACACATGCCTTCTGGAACTAGCTGTGTGCGTGGGGATCTATCTGTGATAGTAAATAGCGCTTCTACGGCACATCACACCGTGCCTATATTGTGGTTCCAATATGCGCGTGGTCGCACCACGAGACATCCAACCTTCGGCAATGTCTCTGATTCACTTATGCTCAGATTATCCTGATCACCAAAACATAATCTGCTTTAATCGAGGCCTCAAAACACGAAAAAAGACGAAGGGCAACGCTTGTAATCCAGCAATCCCCCTCTCAACGCATCTCAAGAACCTGAGTAGCAGATAAAGATAAATAGTTTTAGGTAAGATATCCGACTTACATCCTGATCCCGCGAAAAAACACAATAAAATTACCCTCGGTTCCAGAAGCGAACGCTGGCGTACGCTCATGCACCTATAAAATTGCTTATATGCGTCCACTATTCTGATTGGCTACTACATTGGGCAACACACCCTTATTGGGTACCTCTGCATCGTGCCTCGAGCTCGCATCGGGAAATTCGGGGAAAACGGGCTTCCCCATGTTTTCATAACCGGTGTGTACAGTAAGCTTTAGGAGACAGGATCAGTTGTAATACTGGGGCATGGGCGGCCGCGCTAAATCAACCTCCGCCGACAACAACGACAGTCGTCCGCCTCTGTCTCGATTATCAGGATTAGGACGACATTCAGCTGCACAAGCTGGATGGAACAAGATGAGTGATTTGAACTCGCAGACGATTAGCGACACCACGAGCGCGAAACAGATGGCTGACGGGACGGAAGAGGTTCGACTTGTAGATACGCAGGCGTCTTCTATGCCCATGGAGGCGGAGACTACGACAGCACATGGTGCGATCGAAGGGGGAAGATATCGGGTTTATAAGAGGAGGTGGTTTGGGCTTGTGCAGTTGATTTTGTTGAATATTGTCATCAGTTGGGATGTGAGTTCTGGAACACCATGAGGATTTCCGATTGAAGGAGGGGGGTTAACTGGGGCAGTGGATCTCGTTCGCGCCTGTGTCAAGGTCGTCGTCTGAGTACTTTCACGTCACGGAGAGCATGATCAATTGGCTTAGCACGTCATTTCTCCTTTCTTTCAGTGTGATAAGTCCGTGAGTGTCCCATATCATATACCTGGGAGGGGTTTCCGTGCTGACGATTGCTATACAGGGTCGTCATCTACACGCTTAATAAGGGTGGCCCAAAGCCCGCAATCCTCGCCGCGTCTGTCCTGACTCTTATCGGTAACTGGATCCGCTACGGCGGGACGAAGACCAACAGTTACGGTGTTGTGATGTTTGGACAGATATTGATCGGGTTGGCTCAGCCGTTTGTGCTGTCGGCTCCGACGCGTTATAGTGATCTGTGGTTTACATCTCAGGGACGCATTTCTGCAACCGCTGTTGCGTCCTTTTCGAATCCCTTTGGCGGAGCGGTATGCATTCGCAAAACCATGAGACTTGAGCAGTGCTGATATCCAATAGCTGGGGCAACTCATCAATCCCTTCTTTGTGGCTAACCCGAGTGACATCCCGAACATGGTTCTATATGTTGCCATAATCGTTAGTTATTCGCAGATTTTACTTTTCTATGTTAAGCTAGAGTTAACATGCCACAGGCTACCGTTGCATGTATACCAAGCTTCTTTATTCCAGCGGCACCACCTTCTCCGCCGTGTCCTTCTGCTGAAGAAGAGAAGCTCTCGTTGAGACAGACAAGAATCGAGATTCTGAAATCTGTAGAGTTTTGGCTTATATTCGTCCCTGTCAGTGCCAACAAACCCCCAACGTATATTCCTAATAGGCCAAGTTTTACTAACATAGACCACAGTTCTCTGTGTTTGTTGGCTTCTTCAACTCAATTTCATCACTTCTCAACCAGGTTAGTTCTTGCCCACTAGTCTCGCAATAATATCCACACGGACTCCGTAGCTCACAGAAAGTCATCTAGATCCTCGAGCCGTACGGCTTCTCTGAAAACGATGCCGGTATCTGCGGTGCAATTCTCATTGTCACAGGGCTTGTAGCTGCGGCTATCATTTCACCGATTGTCGACCGACACAAGAAGATGCTTCTCGCCATTAAGGTCCAGGTCCCCATCATCGGTCTCTGTTACCTAATCTTCACCTGGGCACCACAGACACGCAACCTCGCCGCGCCCTATGCCATCGCTGCTTTTTTGGGGGCGTCCAGCTTCTCCCTAGTACCTATTGCGTTAGAGTGGCTGTGTGAACAGACGCATCCGGTCAGTCCGGAAGTGACGAGTGTCATTTGTTGGACTGGGGGTCAATTGCTTGGTGGCTTGTTTATTATTATAAGCGATGTTTTGAAGAGCGGGCAAGAATCTAACCCTCCATTTAACATGAAAAAGTGAGTTCTCCTGTTCTGAAAACGCATCCTCCGAAGTGAGGGTTGTAGGAACTAATCCGATTTTCATGCAACAGAGCCTTGATCTTCCAAGCTGTCATCTCCATTCTGGTCGTCCCAGTGCCACTGTGCGCAGGCCTATTCGGAAGAGACGTCACGAATCGACGTCTCGCTGCAGACAAACGCATTACTGTACAACCTACACCGGCTTCTCCGGACGCTGTATGAATTCGTGATATCCCCCTTGGCCCTTTGGGTTTCTGTTTATATAGCGTGTTTCTACGTCCCATTTCTTCAGATTAGATGATTTGGTATCAGTTACTATAGTTTACGGTATAGCGGTATCTCCGGGATTGGTAAACCGAGTTGTATTCCCTATTCATATATATGCAGTAATGTCTTTCCCTGTAAACAGTAACCCTGCCGTATTCTTTCAGTCACCTCTGTGCTCTCGCGAGTGTTCCTCTCGGCCCCTAAAACGAGTTGCCCTCTATAGCGACTTCTGAGATGCCCAGATTTTAATCGCCTAGTCGCTCGAATCGATCGTTAAATCAGGCAGCACCGCGGGCTTGCGTGGCGTTTCTCAGATACCATACCAACATGATGTTCCATTGGACAACCTACCTTCCGAGGGTTGCATATTCTACGTGACAATCTCGTTTCACGGCTTCTCGTATCCCTGTGGATTAGTCCCTTCCGGGTTAGGGGTTAGGGGGCACTTTCGCTTCCAGGGAGTCGTGGAACTCGCACGGGGGAAACTAGGGGAGCGAGGGAAATTCCGGGGAGAGCTTGGTGTTTCAGGCAGGAGAATCTTCTAGTTTATTTACTACACAATTCGTTGTGAGACAATTTTGCTGATAGCTTCCCTGGCTGAGGTATGACGGTCAACAGCTTGACCCTTGTTTTCGCCTGCTTCATATTTTATCAGTCTCTAAACTAATACGGAAGAATAACCAAAGAGCAGCCTTCTCTCTTTCCTCACTCAGTCTCTTCGTCAGCCTTAGAACGGATAGTCTTTCCTCTTTAACTGTTTCCCCGCTCTCAACTTAAAGAGCACAGTGGCGTTCTCGCACTCTATCACTCCCCTCCCCTCTTTTCACACATTCCCCGAAAGGCTACGGAGCTGCCGTCATGTGCCTTTCCGAAATCGCATCCTGTGAGATCTCGAAGACTGTTTCTTTTTAACGCAAAGTACCTTCCTCAACAAATCGGCTCTGCAACAGAGTGGCTCCTTCCTACACACATGGTAGCATCACAGCAAGACGCTACAGCGCCTTATCACAAGCAATCGGTCACCGGCTTTGTAGCTAGGCTGTTAACGAAAAGCTCCCCTGTTCTTCCACCTCCCGACCCTGTCCACATTTTCGATCTTCCGCCTCTGATCACAAGAACGAAGGAACTTGTCTATTTCATTGAGTTTCCAGGAACACAGCAAGCTGAGAATGTAAGAGGCTTCTTGTCTGTCTTGATCTCATTAGGCAGAACTATCACAAGAGTATATCTAACAAGCGTTTCCTCAGCACCTTTCTCTTCTCTTCTTTCGTTTCTGTGGAACTGCCAACAGCAGGATTTGTCATTCTCAGGTCTTGACCCTTTTTTCGCATGTGCGCTGCAACGTGTCCCTAGCTGCCTTTGGTCTCTCTAAGCGTTCGGAGGAAGGAGAGCCCGTCGGAATCGACGTAAGCACAGATACCTCAATAAAATGTCAAATATTACAATATCAGCTATTAAAGGAGCACCTTTCGCCTTCTACCGTTACGACCCTAGCCTCTTCTTTGCTGCCACATTCACCGCTCTCTTCTCCGTCACCACTTGTGCGCACATTTTCCAACTATGGAAGAGGAGAACATGGTACTTCACTCCGTTTGTGATTGGCGGCCTCTGTGAGTGAAGCCTAGCTCGTCCTGATTGATCTTTTGAGGGATTCCCAGTTGTCATCTTATCTTACTAGGTTGCGGAATTTCCTTACTTACAAAAGCACACACATTTTTTCCTAGACTTCCATCCTTTCTTTCAATCCCTCTTTACTCTTGCACAGGCGCCAAGGCACAAAACGGCTCGAGGGGCTTCCCTCCCAATCTCGGCTATCGCTTCGGGCCACGCATTTTGTCGGATTTCCCCTGAATCTCCCCTTCACCCTTCCTAAGTTTCCAACGCATCTATTTTTCGAAGGCGGAGAAGTGAGAGGGTACCAATTTGAGAGAGTTTTTCCTCAAGAAGCTAACTGACACCCGACCGCCTCGCTAGTTGAATTAACTGGCTATGCTGGTCGAATCCTGTCTTCGAAAGATAAACTTGCTCTCGGTCCCTACCTACTTCAGGCTTTGACTCTCTTGTTAGGTCCAGGGTTTTTCGCTGCAAGCATATATTTGGCCCTGGAACGGGTGATTCTCTCCATCAAAGGAAAGTCGCGGTCACTATTTCAGCCAAGACTCTATAACCAAAGTCTTTGTCTGCGGGGATGTGCTGGCGTTTTTGTTACAAGCCACTGATAAGTAAATGTCTCTTAGCTCAGTGTTAGTGTACTGCGTGTATCTTTTACCACTGTTCTCTGTTCCTTATTATGGTTTGTTTATCTCTCGTTCATGCGCTCTGCGGTCTCAAATATACTCAAGACTAGTTATTAATACATATAATTATGTCCACTCTGCTTTTGCGCCTGCAAATCTGGCGCCCACCCTATTTATAACCAGTACCTATTTTGATTTGGTATTTACCGTCCTCTTCTTCACTATGACCTCAGTTTTACAGGGTTCTGCATTCGACGCCGTTATATCTGTATGGCACTTCTCAAGTATATCTCACTGCTGCCGTGGAACCAACTCTTGGTAGATATCTCATTCTCGATACAAGCGCATGCATATTGCAATGATCGCGGTAAGTCTGCGTGAGCATATAGACTGAGTGCGCGTGTGTGGCGCACATTATCTTAGCGACATCCCCAAGGATACATTTCTACTCCTATTCAAGGCAAGTCTCTGCTCCTGCCCCAAAAAAATAGTTCAACCGTCCGATATAAAGCACCGGAAGGCATCTGAATCAACCCATGGTAGTTAGAATCACCTTGCTTCGTAAGGCGGCATATGCGGTCGCACTGCCTACACGTTCTTGGATGTGATCATGCTGAGCTGTCGCCGGTACAGCAATTTCATACGCAACTGTCGCTGATGTGGGCGTACAGTGCCCCTTGGAGTACATGGCGATGAATTGGGGGTTGGGTTGCTACCCATTCCGCTGCACTGCTATTTACGTTGTGTCACTGACTACCTCCTTGCTTGAAGATACAGATTGGCGACTAGATTGGTGTTACCTCTAGTAATGCCTTCTGTTTTTGTCTACTGCTCGATTGGAGCCTTCCTCGCTTCTGTCGCTGTCAGTGCGAGTGGTTTTGTACCAGGCTTAGTCGCACCAGTCTGCTGTTATCCTAACTCCGTCTTCTCTGTTACTGACACCTTTAGTCATGGTTTTATCCTCTACCAGAGGAGGGTGATGCTCGGAAGCTCGTCGAGCTATTAAACGCATAATATCTAGTTCATCCCCATTCAATTAATTACG
This sequence comes from Nothomitra cinnamomea, assembly GCA_022345685.2. NCBI lineage: Eukaryota > Fungi > Ascomycota > Geoglossomycetes > Nothomitra > Nothomitra cinnamomea. The sequence goes on along the minus strand of JAJDMX020000057.1, from coordinate 74,332 downwards.
TTTGCGCAAGCACACTAAATTGTTAAGAATTTACGAGGCTTTTTATGTTTTCTCACTACCCACGATGTGATCTTGAAAAGTTCTTATATACACGGACCGTTTTATACCTTCCGCATATGTTATGTCTGCTCTGTTTTTATAAATACAACAGAGTGAACACAAATTTCTGATATACGTATATAGGAGCCGGCATAATCGCAAGAACCTCGACCACGGCTCCTGCTCAGGATACCTTCTCGAAAATTCAACAAGGTGAAAACGTAATAATCTGTGGCCTATTGGTTCAAGTCATCTCCTTTGGGTTCTTCATGCTATCCACCAGCGTCTTCGATTACTGTATTCGTGCTCGACCCACAATAGCCTCGATAGATGACAAGACCTTGAAGGCGTTTATGACGGTTCTCTACTTATCCTCATCTCTAATCCTGGTCCGCCCTATCTTTCGTGTGGTTGAGTGCATACGGGCAATTCCGGATCCCTTCTGAGGACAGATTACTTCCTATATGGCTTTGACGCATCCCCCATGCTGACTGTCATGGTCGTGTTTAATCTTTGACATCCGACCGAGCTTCGGAGTGCTGGGTTTGGTGAGGCCATCCTGCTCTCCCACCGCACTTTTACGTCGTTGGCGAGTACAGAAATTGGCACACCAACCTTCCAACATGTAGAAGATATAGAAATGGAGGCACGAGTTTCTGAGGGAAAACTTAAAGAAACTCCGGCGGACATTGGGCGAACTATGTGGCTGACGCAAGCCATGGTCTCGGACAATGGACTACATCGTCCGCACATAACACGGGATGTTTGAGAGATCACTTTTTCTCGCTCACTTCTATATTGTATTACTGTATCTCGTATGTGCTGTCCGCTCGCTTGTTATGGATCACGGTACTAAGATATTGTGTTATGTTCTGCTGTAATCGTCACTCTTTATACCCCTTCGCGTTCGCATAAGTATCGGAATTTTCGAGTAGGAGATTGTTTGGGGCGTGTGACTCGTCTTTTTATTCTTACAGTGCAACTGAATTATATAGTATGGTGTCTATGCTATGTGTCTCGAACCACCCTGTATTTCCAACAGAGTTGAAGAGGACTCAATAGACTTTATGATTGCGTTCTAACATAGAAGAAGGGTGAAAGCTAGCTAGCTACGCTACTATAACGTCGTTTCGTAAGGGAAAAAAAGAAGCCTCCCTATTTTCCGCCGAACCCGCATAATAACTACAAAACTTCGAAACGAAGTAGCCTCTCCTACTCAGTAGCTTTATACCTCGAATTAAAACTCTGCACCGCAACCCCGATCTTCGAGTATAAGAAGTTCCGTGCACTCTCCTCCTGCACTGGGATAAACGGACCGTTCGTCCCCCCTCTCAGCGTGAGACTCAGTCCCGTCCTCTCTTTCGAGATAGTCTGAATATCCTTCAAGGGGACGTCCCACTCGGAAGTCAACTTCTTGGATTTAATGAGCATGATTCTTGAGTATGTGAGCATCACTACGACGTCCTCTCTCGGAAGCTCTAAATGAGCGATATAGTCCTCGTCGAAGTATTTACCATTGTCGAGCTGTTTGAGCCAGAACTGTCCGAGAGCTTCGCGTTGAGAGTAAGGGCGCACGATGCCATCTGTGCCGATGAAGCGGGGAAGGCGAACGCGGTCGAGACCGTCTGCATCGAAGACGGTGGTGGTGTTGCGAATGCCCTCTGTTACGTCTGTTTTTGGTGCCGTGGTTAGTATGAAAGCTCAGGTTCGGTTTAAGAGGAAGGGTACTAACTTGAAGCTAGGTCGAAGACACCGATAGCAGGCTTTGTAGCGAGGCCGATGACGCCTTTCCCTACGCCTTTGAAGAATCCGGCTACGCCTTCGCGTTCGGCGCCTTCGAGAGGTTTGCGGGCTAGGCCGCCTACGCCACTGGCGAGGCTAGTCACGAAAGAGTTTGCGCCAGCTGTGACGCCGTAGAGGGCGTGCTTGGGTCTATTCCTTGAGCGAGAAATGCGCCGACGGTCTTGAAATTGCTTGTCCATCGTTGCAGCGGCAAGACCCTTGGATATACTGCCAGTGAACTTCGACATACTGTCTGTGACGCCGAAGACGGACTTTTTAACAAAACTTGTTGCGCCTTTCGCGATTCCGATTCCGAATTCTTGTGGTCGATCGGTCATGATGAAACCTTGGTATGGCTCGTAAAAGATATCTGCCACTCCAGAGCTAATGTTGTTGAATAAGCCAACTGGATTGCCTAGGAAATCAGCAGAGCCAAGAATCTTGTGGACTTGATAGAAGAACTCTTGGGAGTAGTGGTTCTGGATATGCTGCATTAAGACAGGAAAGGAAACACGGGCGTTTTCAAGAATGAGCGCATTGAGCCGTACAGGGGCATCGTTGACATTTCCTATCGCCATCGTCAGGACATTTAAGAAGAACATGACCGGATTCCGTGACGTTGTCTTGTCCTCCACATTTACCCGTTCTGTCCGTACAAACGAAAGATCCATTTGAGCCGGTTGGATGTGTAGAAGTTCAAAGTACACATCTTGCCCTTGCTGCTCCTGCTTTGGTTCTGGAATATCTAGGCGATCGTCACAAAGGTTGCCTTCATGCTCTTCTGACCATGAGGCTCCAGGTATCTTCGAGAAGTCGAGCAATGCAAAGATAAAGTCCTCGTCAATTTCTAGGGTCATTTGCTGCAATAGGAGCGTAGCATATTTGATGTAGAGGACTCCATAAGAGTCATCTTTAACGCGTGTGACCATAGCGTGGAAAGATGGGTGACTCTCCATCTCTTTCCCGGTTTTTGGCACCACGCTCGGGTACAGAATAATTGGGAAGATCCCGCCATAAAGTTGGTTATCGATCTGGATCCATTTGACTGTAGTGTTAATAGTCTGGTATAGTGGCGACTCACTATACTTCAACTCGATCTCACGGAAAGTAATATATGCGAGCTCTCGTAGGTGGCTATTTATGAGTGATATACCGATACCAGCGAACCGTAGCTGGGCTTTGAACGTTATGTCTGTGTCTAGATCTTTGACCTCAAAGCCAGTAGCTACGCTGCTTTGGGAGGACGTGTTCGATTTCTGCTTGTACAAGCTCTTCGAAGGCTTGTAGTTGGAAAGTACCAGAGTCTGCGTCGGCCCATCGGCCACAACATTGAGGTCGATAATCTTTTGCTGCTGAGAGTTTAGCGAGATCGGAACCTTCATAGGGATGAGGTTGCCAATTTCTGCCAATCGAATGTGCCTCTCTTTGCCGTTTGCACTGATAACCAACTCTTTGTTCTTTGCAGCTGGGTAATCCCAAGCATACGGCATAATGCTTCTCGGCGGGAGGCGGTACCGGATGGGACGCCAGCTTGATCCATTGTCGGTCTCGTCTTCGTCAAGATTCGGATTCTGCCGTTGTCAGTCACAATTCTGGCATGAACTGGAAATGTAGCTAAATACCGCTTGGAAGAACATAAACTCAGTGTCACTCTCATTACGTATGGAGAAAGGCCAATTCTTCGTCTCAATGCTCAAGTGGGTGAAGATTGTCGCCTGTTCGCAGAGAATTTCGGCTCTGATCAACCTCTGCCGTTGGCCAGCTTTGGCCAACTTGATATGGACGCTGCCTAGGTCCGAAATATTGAACGGCGATGACCTTTACGGAAGTTAGCTGAGTATTTTCTGTAGAATCTGATTCACTCACCATTGGTTGTTCATTCCTGGGAAACATAGACAGAGTTGCTTTTGTGCCCCTTGTCGCAAGAAATGAAGCGGCAGCAGCTGTCCAGGTCGAAGTAGCATAACATTGGATGACCCTGGCTCCCGCACATTGATATCTTCCTTGATCTTATTCTTGAGTATGAATCGCGGGGCTAGCGTGACAACCTTTGTCATTTTATACTGCGCCATATTAGGAGCTATTCAACGTTTGAGGTATAACTTGGGTAATCCTACTTTCCCTTCGCCCTCCTGAACAGTAATGCCAATATGAATCTCAGTTTGCTTGGTCATAGACGGTATGACTACATCAGTGTTGCTACCGATCGCATCGAAACTTTGGGGCTTACTCCAGCTAGAGTCTCCGACCTTGAGGATGACCCGGTTCTGTCGCTCGTCATTAGGAAAGGAGAACATATAAGGCAATGCCTTTCGATCCCCGCCATCTGTTCTATTAAATACGCTTTGACCTGCAGCACTCTTGGCCTGCTGTAACAAAGACTTGCTCTTAATGTTGACGTCCAGTCCCGTTTTATTGAGAACAACGTATGGGCTGTAAACAGCGACTCTGAACGCTCCGCCGCTATCGGGGATGTTGCTATTGAAAGGTTAGCCTGTGGCCAAATATACCAACCCGTATTACTTGCTAATAGTGTAATCTCAGATTCAAAGTTAGCCCCTCGTTGTCTTTGACCGCAAGATTTTTCTCACGTCGGAAATCTTCATGGTCGTTGGAATTGATTATTGCAAATTCACTCTGCTTGAAAACTGTGTCCTGCATATGAATACTCATGAGCAGGAGATGCGAGAGCTCAACCACATGCACCGGGCTCAAACCGCCCTTACGAAGAAAGTTCGTCCAATCCTTCTTCGTATTCTTGTCATAAATACGGTACTTAAAGTCACAAGGTAAGAGATTATGGAGTTCAAGGGGGGCAGAAAGCCGAATCCGCATATATGGGTAAACACTATGACATGTCAGTAATTTGTATCGTTAGCCCCGGGTGGGTCTTTTTACCTCGTTATGGGGTCGTTCCTGTCGTAGGAGGCGTGCATTTGGAAGTAGAATGGTGGAGTCCGCTCATCACTCTCGCCTTTACAAGTGATGGTCTTGGTTGGCCGACGAAGTAGATCTTTCCAGAAGAGCCGTTCATTGGACCAAGTATACCCGAACCCCTGATCGGGCCGCACAAGCAAAGAGTGCAAGAATGCTGCACCAACCGGTGCAGGACGTGCTTCGCCAGGAAGAATCTTCTCAATCTTGAGCAGATGGCCCTCATCAGCATCAAATACCCCAAATTCGACAGGGATCTGAGTATGATTCTCCACAAGCAGCGGGGACCGGAAGGTGATGTATTTGACATTATCCGCCGCGAGTTTGACCTCCACAAGTAGTCGATGCAAAACCCTGTTCTGTTTTGGTCTGAGGTTGTATAGGATTTCGCCTTCTCTATTGATGGGAATCTTACCGATACTGTCGAATCCGCTGCCCTCTAGCCGAACTCCTACAACGCCAGCGTTGCCTTCTGGTGAAAGATTTTCACGCATTTTCTCCCATTCTTCGAATCGCCATGGAGCCTCTTCTCCGTCCGATAATTTGGCTGCCATGGCCTGATCTTGATCTCCAGTATCCGACCAGACGTTCAGATAGAAGCCCGTGTGATTTCGTATTCGGTATGGGGTATCCACGCCGCGGGGTTTGGAAAGTACATCTTCATCCTGTGATAAGAACTGAGCGGACTTCGACGCCATCGCAATAGTCGCAGATGTGACGGTAATCTCCAACATCTTCCTTGAGTAAAGATCCACAGATGATCGGTCTGGGTTTTGATCGCGAGACATGTGGAATCCAAGCTGCCAAGGTTCTATGAGTGGTTCCCACGCTGACTTCGAGAAGTTGTATACGTTGATGAAAGTCTCGATATTGGTATCAACGCTCATCTGTCCCGACCAATCTCGAGCTCCAACTTGGAAATGCTTCACACTTAGATCTAGGAGCGGGAGTTCATGGAGGTCTCCAATGAGTACAACTCGCAAACCTTCGATATCTGCCGTGAGTTCTTCGCGTTTCATTACCGCTGCGCCGCCAGGAGTTCTTGCTGCGGCTGCGCTACTAGTCTTGCTACCCGCCAAAGATTTTGAAGTCGACTTCTTAGTTGTTGAGAGACCCTTCCCACTAGCCGACCTCCGCTTCAGCGAAGAGCCACCTTTAGCATCCTTTACCTTCTTGAGCTCGCCGTCTTTAGGCTTCGCATCGTCACCTCCTGAGAGTTCTGAAGCCTTGTTGACAATTGATATTGCTAAGAGGATGTCTCTAAGAGACAACCGCAAGACTAGAGGCTCGATATCGATATTGATGCTCGTCAAAGTAGACTTTGCGCCCTGAGATCGGCCATCCATAGCGAGTTTTAGCGAAAAGTCGTCAAGAATTCGGAGACGGCTGGTATCAAAATGATCCATTCGACAGAGGAACATGCCTATTCTTGTGACCTGGAGGGCCATAGCGTGCTGTTGGGATAAGAGAACCTGCTTCGTACCTAACACGATGGCTTCCGAGCTTGCACTGGTAGGGTTCGCGATCAGTATGATTTGTGCATCAACAACGTTGACTCGGAAAGCAATGCTCATGGACCCATCTCCATTTAGACTAGGGCCAGCATTTTTCTGGGAAGCTACCGATTGGGTTGTATTAGTTCTGGAAAATCCTGGCTGGTTTCCATTGCGCGGTACGCTCATCACGCTATCTGATTCCTCAGTTGTGTCATCGTCAGACTCCAAGCCTACCTCCATAGGCTCTTCGACTGCTAAGCCAGCACTAAGCCAGCCTTGGAGAGCAAAAAGATAGTCCAAGGCGAAAATGGTTCGAGGACTATCTATGGTAAGAAGAGCGATAAGATTTCTCTCCTTCCCTCCTGATATCGTGATGTTCGCCATGAATTGCTGCACGTCTTTGTTCATGGGCGACATAATCTTGCGGAATTTGTTTGACTCCCGAGTCCGGCTATCTTTGATCGTGAAGGAGTCTATTAAAATTTCTGATTCAATGGATCCATCACTAATCATACGCATTTTGACCCCAGCGTCATTAAGAGAAAACCTTGATAGACTCGCCTGGTCAATGCTAGCGAGGGGTTCATCTTCTTTAGCCAGCAACAGCTCAAGGCCAATCGTCTTGACTTTGAACGCTAAATCGAGCTTTGTCCAACTATCAGAAGTTACTCTGAGCTCCGGGTCTAGACCGACAGTATTACCATCGTCCCTTTCTGCCTCCTTTTCCATTACAGCTTTTGCAGGCTTAACGGTCGAGTGAGGCAGTTCTTTCATAACCTCTTCCTCCCCTACTCCTAGATCCGGGGAGAATGCAGCCGGGACGGATCGAGAAAGCTCTAACAAGAACTTCATTTGCGTCTGGGTGACGCGAAGGTTAATGTCGGACATCGATCCTTCAATCTCCATGTCCGGTCTTTCTAAGCTCTTTTGATGTTCTATGTAGGAAATCTTGAAGCCCAAATCGACCTTATCAATCATCTCCAGCTCCTCTTTCTCTCCATCTTTGTAGTGGAAGTCTGAGGTCAACCTTACGTTCCGAATGCCTGCAGAAATATTGTTTACGAATTCGGCATGTTTGGAGTCGTCAAGTGGAAGAAACTTGTTATTTGCGTAGATCTCGCCGAGATATGCAGTGATTAGATCTCTCTTCGGTTTATCGACGACAGTGACTCTGGGAAACGCGATGATCGGCGTCTTGACCAGGATATCAAAGTGCAACTTTCCCGCATTTTCCTGCATCTGGCTTGCCTGGTTCATGGCAGCTTGTCTCGCTGCATTAAAGATTGTCTGCATCTTTCCGAACTTTACGGCAAAATCCATAATTTTCCTAAACGGTTCGCTGACGAAGCTGATCTTTACAGAACCTGATCGAAGATAAATGGACGAGTTGTAGCCCGGATATGAACTCCTAATATCAGGATCAAATGTCTCGTAGCTAAAGTCTGCCAGTTCATCCCCTTGAATAGTCAAGAGCTGCCGGAGTGAAGACTCTTGGGAAGCGCCTTGGTTAACGTCATCAAGGAGCGTCAGATTTCCAAGGCGCGCGCCAATCCGCATTGTCTTCCCCATGAGGAATATTCCCGCATCTGCCGTGTTGAGGCTAAGGGTCGCCAGCCGCATGCCGTCGTTATTCAAGATCAGATTTATACTCTTCAGATTAATTCGGACTCGGATCTTGTCAGCATCTGCCTTAGTAGTGGGCGTTTCAAGCTCCAGATCTACTTCGGCTCCTTCTAGTTTCGCAACCGGCTCTTCGAGTGCCAGTGAAGCATTCGGGTTCGTAAATGTTATCAGAACAAAATCGAGCAAAGTCAGCACAGTCCTTCTTGTCACGACAACGTTAATCGTCGAAATGGAGACATCAATATTCGTCTCGATTCCTTCGTATGTTGTCATAAACTCCGGAGACAATTTGTTGACTTTGGCAAACTTCACAGAGAAGAGATCACTCTTGTCCTTTGTATCGAGCCCTTCGGAGGATATGATCTTCTTGAACTCTGGCGTCGGGATCTCCTCGATGAAATCCTCTACGCTGAGTGACCCGAGGACTACCTCAGCAACGATATCAAATGGCCTGAGGTAGAACTCCAGCTCAAAATGCTCGGCCACAAGTTCGACAAGTAGTTTATCCGGCTTTTTGCCCTCGGGATCGGACTTATATAAGGATCCTTGTAACTTATCGACCGTAAATTTTAGCTCAAAATTCCGTTGTCTCAGCTTCAGGTCGCCATCAGGTATGCCGTCGGATGCCTCCTCAAATTTCTCTTCTCCGTCTGTAGAGGTCTCTTCCTCGAGGATAAGGTCCTGCTGATGAGCAGTATATTGAAACACAGAAGGGCGCAGTGTGTCCTTCGCTTTTTGAGAAATTACACTGTCTGACCTGGGTCTGTCCTTTATTTCTTTCACAGAAGTCTTGGCTTGTGGAACCGGCTCTCCGTCACCCTCAAACTTTGGAATTGCCACATCAATCAGCTTCATCAAAGTCTTGTACTTCCTGTCCGATACCGAAGCATGTAACACAGGCAGATGCCCTGATATGCGGAATTTCGCAAGGTTTGGAGCTTTAGGTAATATCGAGACCTCAACTGTAAAGTCAATGTTGATACGGTCAATGATGTGGAACCCTCTTGCGTCATCTTTGCTCTCTAACTGAGCTCTCGTGTCATTAATCGAGGAGCCAATCAATACCTGGGTTGACTCCAATTTTAACTGGAATTTGTCGTACATCAAATTTTCAAGGCGTTTGTAGTCCTCGTCACTATACGGCTGCCTCTGTTTGGACTGCATCTCCTTTATAGTGTCCCTATCGACGAGATCACTCACCAAACTAACGTGGCCAGCATCCACAATCAAACAATTTGACGTCTCATTGATGATACTCTCTGGTATGATTATGAGAGGGGCCTGCAGATCCAGCTTCGCATTGATCGTCTTATGTTCATCAAGTGCAAACTCTAGACCTGCGCGGGTCTGCTGGCGGACTGCTTCAACTGTGGCGCCGGCGGTCTCCATAAGTGCCCCAATAGACTCCATATGTCGTTCCGGTGGTTTAAAGAACTTCACGATCTCCACGATGAACTTAGGGTTATATATGACTTCCATGCTCTTGAGCTTAGCCGTTATGGAGGAATCAGCACTATTGTCGAGGGGATGCTGCTCAAATTGCAGCTGGAAGAAGGAGTCTTCTTCTTCTTTTCCAGTCTCTTTGGATTCTTCCTCCTTATCTTCATCCTTTTCATCGCCATCATTTATTTCCACAATCCTACGTGGTTCGGGGACTGGAGGGGCATCTTTGACACGGACGATTTGCGAATACAAAGTTCCTTCGGTCGTGCCATCGTAGACCCGTAAGCCAGCCAAAGTAGTGTCAGCAAGGAAGGAGTCCGGTCTCTGTAAGAATTTGGCCTTGAAATTGTCGAATAAGAGGCTTACTATTTCCTTGCCAGCGCCTCGAGGGTCTCGTTTCAGCGTGAAGCTACCAGTCTGCAAGCCAGCTTCGATTTGCACCTTCACTGAATCCCGAGGCAGGTCCACGGCTGCGGCCAAAGCTGCCTTTTCATCCCAATCGATGGCGTCATAGAGTTCTTTGCGCTGCTGCTCAGTCATTGATGTGCTCTCCTCTTCTTTCTGTTCTTGCTTTCCGGATCCCCAGATCCAAGCAACCCAACCTTGTTTTGCCTTGGCCTCTTCAGCCTTTTTTATATTTGCGTTTTCTTTCCGGAGCTGGTTCCTAGCTAAAGACCTCCAGAAGCGCAGATCCTCATAACTCAGTTTCCACTCTAGGTTTGTGAGCTCCTCGGTCTCTGCAGGCGTCATTGTTTGCGCTTGCTTTTTCTTCTTAAATAATTCGATATATCGTATCCGGTCATCTCTTCTCTCCTTCATGTAAGCCCAGCTCCACCGATGGTTACGGTCGTGTATTTTGCTAAGCACAGCTTCTGTGGCGAATTTCAACCACGCTTGAGGATCCTCTTTTGGAGTGACTCCTTTGGGCTGGTACTTTTTGTACTCTTGATGACGGATGAAGTAATGAAACAGGTCAACCATCATCAACGCATCACGGTATTGATCGTCATCCAAGACGAAACCAATCTCATCAAATAGTAAGGTAGCCTTTATCTTCGGTCTGTCGATCTTGCCGGTCTTATCCATTACAAGCTTCGCCTTGCCATTTACTGGCTTAAGAACGAATTGGTGATCGTCCAAAGATGGGTTTTCGCCTTTCACTATCATTTCACGTAGCTGGTCCATGACCTTATCGTGCTTTTCCTTGGCTTCAGGGCTACCTGCGGTAGAAATCTCGCCATGGGCAAAGAGGGGCGAATCCGTATTCCAATACACTGCCAGAGCTCCTAACGTAGCAAGTTTGTGCGTGACATTACTAGACGTCTGTATAAACGTAGGAGTCCACTCTTCATCCGTACTGACAGCACTGAACTCCTCGAGTGTAAATCCCAAGGCAAACGGGTGTCCCGGAGCGGATATTGTATCCTCATATCTGATGTGAATATTCTTCACTTCTACCTGCAAGTTGTCGATGATCTTCGTCACCAAGCTGTCCGTGAAGCTTTGGCTCTTCTGTTGCTCCTCCTGGCTCATTCCATCTCCAGTTCTCTCCTTGAGCATCTCCGCGCTGTCGAGTCGTTCGATCTTCACTGCTTGTCGTCGCCTTTCGTCTTCTTCCTCATCGTACTCGGCATCCTCTTTGGGAGCAGCAAGTAGGAAGACATCCTCAATATATACCTTCACAGGCTTCCCTTTCAAGTTGGACCAGGGTATCGCGAGCGTCAGAAGACCTATATGGCCTTCAACAACATTGAGGGGAAGGCGAATTTGATCGAGAGCCTCGCGCCGAAGTTCCAAGTTCCGAAGCTTAACGTCGCCAGACCAAATTCCAATGTTGAGCTGCTTTGCGTCGAAGTTCTCTACGTACATACCCAAGAACCGGTTGAGCAGCGTCGCCACGAGACCTTCCAGCATGGCGATAACCGTCCCGCCTTAACCTTGGCTAGGGACTTGGAAGAGCTTCAATAGGTCAGTTCAGAATTACCAAACAGTCTGTGGAGTTGCGCGTAACACACATTAGTAGCACAGTAGTTTGGAGCTTAAGGGCAGGCCTCCATCCGTGGTCGTGAGGTTACACTCACTTTACCGTAGCTTTCGCAGCAACACAGCTAAGCCTCGATGACGTTCGCTTGATTTCACTTGCCGAGAGACAGGGATTCCAGAAAGCGGATTGAAGAATCAAAGCAAACTGGTATATTGCTGTAGAGTACAGAGATGAGGATTCCAGTGAAGAAAACAGCAAGAATACACAATGACACGCAAAGAAAAACGGCTGTTTTCCAGATATGAAGGAGGCCTCCAACAGCAATAAATTCGTGGTTGTCAGCGCTTGATTGGTTTCGTCCTGTGACGTAATCCTGCAACAGCGCACGACTTGCCCAGTGCTTCTTTGGTGGTATTTTGCGTTTGCGGTAGCCTCCGCACTGGATGAGAACGAACTCCCACTTTCCGGCGGAGCTTCGGCCATTCTCAGAACGACCTCATTTTCAATTGATGCTGCAGTAGATATTCTTCTAGCACTCAGACACTCAATTGATATTATTGAAAGAACAATTGAGTAGTATCACAATGTTGCGAACAGGAGCTACTCGCACTGCCTTCCGTACTCTTGCTACAGCTACGCCGGGGACTACTCGCGCGACCTTCCGATCTGCTTTTATTAAGCCCCAATTAACTTCTCCCTTAAGATTTGCCGATATGAAGCATCCTCAAATTTTATCGCTAGTCCGATTCCGACCGATCACTACTTCAGTCCGACTTTTTGACAAGATTGACAGAAAGCTTGAAGAAGAGATAGCACAGGGAAAGCTCCAGCCGGATCCGGGCTCCATCTCCATTAGCTCCAGTACAGTTCAACTACTTGGAGAAATCCCCGAGGAGAAAGAGACGGATATGCTTGCCGGGATTAAGGCAGATCTGGCAAGTATTATTGTTCCTGCAGAAGACTTTCATTTGTAGAACGCCCACTAATTGCCTGCTCACCCCCCAGAAAACGGTTAAGGAAACGTTCAATCTTGCAAATGTCCCTAGAGAAGCCTACTATATTGGTCTAGCAGGCGTTCTACCCTATCTTGTGACCTCGTTGACCACTGTATACCTGGCCTGGGACATCAATCACGCTGTCGTTACTGGACATGGCTTCTTACTATCTGGCCACAATGCGGAAATTTTGCTGAATTTTCTTGAACCGTTGCAGGTTGGCTACGGCGCTGTGGTATGTTATACTGGCCTTACAATACGCTGCAGTAGAAAATATGTACGTATAACAGAGTCACGTCTAACTCTGCACCTCAATACAGATTATCTCCTTCCTTGGAGCCATCCACTGGGGCCTTGAGTTCGCCGGTTATGGTGGCAAACACAAGTATCGCCGCTATGCTATTGGTGTGGTCGCCCCTGCCGTTGCGTGGCCGACTATCCTCCTTCCGGTTGAATATGCCCTTATTGTCCAGTTCCTCGCATTTAACTTCCTGTACTTCGCTGATTCCCGAGCAACCCAACGTGGCTGGGCGCCGCCGTGGTATGGTACTTACCGCTTTGTGCTGACCTTTATCGTCGGTGCAAGTATTGTCTTCAGTCTGGTTGGGCGAGGTCAGATCGGTGACCAGGTACACCAGCTATCCGGCCAGTCAAAGAGACTACAGAAACTGCAGGATTGGCAGTGGGAGGGACTGGAGAAGGAGGAACAGGAGAGGCGAGCTCAGATTGCTGCTGAAGAAGAGGCTGGTGAGGACAATGCGAAAGAGGGCGCGAAGTGAGACTTAAACGGGCGGACAGCATGGACCTGTTACCTAGTCGCCCATGAACATACCGTCCGATACCGCGATCACTTTGCCCTTTAGTTTTTCGATCTTCGTGAATTTCTCCGCTAATATTTTCTAAATACCACTGAAAGCTGCCAGAGTTTTATAGCCTTTCTAAGTATATGGTCTTGATTGGGTTCAACCCCCTCAATACTTTTATCATTTCGTTTTGGACCATCTCTCTCTTCTCCTACAGTGCATCTGGATGTGTCTCTGTACGCCATGCTCACAGTCTTGTACTTCACAATCAAATATTTCGATGTCTCAGCCCCCAGGCAAAATTGTCTTGGTGTGATGCAACATAACTGTCCACTTCAAGGTAATCAAGGATGGCATACAAGGCCTAGAGGTGAAACGGAGGGTTCCTGACCGTTTTCTTTCTTATCCCAACGCTAAAGGAGAAGATCTCTGTCTATTTTATCCCCAGCACCAGGTAATTTGAGGCCAATAGACGCTCTTTACAAAATGCTTCTGTGCAGGGCATGTAAGGAGGTTTTCCCCTACACGTTCGGTCATGTCCTTCCTTTATCTTTGACCCTTGAACAGCAAAAACAGGGATATGACAACAACCGAACAGGAGCAAGTCATGAACACAATGTCCCATAATATCCCGCTTTCTCATAACAGCCCTTTCCTGGTTTTAATCTTTTCTCAAACAAAATCACAACTGCTTTCACCAAAGACTGGCTAGATTTGCTATCCGTCAAAATGAAAGAAAGGAATTTTTGGAGCGATGCTCTGGCGGAAGCCATGAACCCCGAACCTCAACTTTTTCTGACTGAATTTCAGGAGTGCAATAAAACTCCCAGTCACCCATTACACAAAACTTGGAGCTTTGAGGCTCTCAAAAAACGTCCCGAGTTATTCGGATGCAACCATCCTCCCGGAGAGGGTGGCAACTGCTTTTATGAAAAGTATGTTATTTACAGCAGGGTTGGTGGCGGAAACCAGGGCTCGGTATTTTTGGGACATCCTATATCAGACCCAAATTGCCACTTCATTATCAAGCTAATTGGAGACGCCCAGATAGACATAAACCAAAAAGATATCTCTTTCATGGAAATTCCGGGGTGCGGTAAGATTCATTCTGAGGCTTTAGCGCTCTCGGGACTTCGGGGCACCCCCTACATTAATCAGTTGATTGAGGCCTATTTTCATGACGAAGACGAAGAGACAAGCGTAGCTATGCTTGTATATAAGCCCTTGTCTCTTAAGGTCACTGAAAAAATGCGAAGCACCACACACAGCATTCGCTTCTGGGACGAAGAAGATGGCATTAAATGCCCCACATTCGCGGTCATAGGTGAGTACGGAATAACCGATAATATGCAGCCAGCTTTTAACGAGATCGAAGTCGCCAAAATCGGGGCTCAGCTTGTTAAAGGTTTCTGCTTCCTCCACGCTCAAGGTATTACCCATGGCGACTTCCACCTCAAGAACTTCATCATCGATACCGAGCTAAGAGCCCAGATCATCGACCTTGGCCGGGCAATCTTGATGCGAACTCCGGATTTAGAGCTTGAGTACTCGTATTCACCACATTTGGAGCACATGCTTATTCCCGAAATCGTTGCAGCTGACGGCGAGTTACGACCCTTCGGTCGACGCACATTTCAAGTGCCCAAATTAGATGTCTGGGCCCTGGGAGTTTGTTTATTTATGATGCTTCATGGTTTTCCTCCGTGGGAGGAAGCGGACCATACGGGCTGGTGCGAGGAATCATATTGTGACAGGGGGCAGAAACCTGCGATCATTGCTCGTCGTCTCAGAATGCTCAATAAGCCACTCAAGATCGCGGACCACTTCAGTCATGCCTGCAAGAAAGCTCTAAAAGCCATGCTTTGCATCAATCCGAAAAGGCGCCCGACAATGAAACGGCTAGCGCAGTTTGACTGGTTCGCGGACGACTGGTGGACCTACGAGACGTACAAATTCAGACTCCCGACACCAGGACAGCCAAGGACGTATATCCATAAAGCTCTTGGTGTTCTCAAGAACCGTCCTCCATATATCATTGATTTAACTACACCTCCACCTACGCCTGCACTTGTCCCTAGACCTGTACGGATTAAGTTGGAGGAGGATGACGACGATGCTTCGGTTATTTACATGGGTACTAGACCGAAGGTAATTTGCATTGATGATGATTAGTCCCTTTCCATCTCTCCTTTTATTTCTTGGGATGCAGCTAATAGAGGATTCACGAAACTGAACAGATAGAGTCGTTGACAGTGCACACGTTAGACTCTACTTCCTTAGGGGATCTTTGGTTTAGATTATAGATAAATCTTAGGTTTCCCCTCCTAGGAATAAAAGTGAATGTTCTGTAATCTATATTTCACATCTTAAAATGAAATGATCTTGCGCACCGCGTACGTGAATACTCTGCTATCTCGCTGTTAATTCTTTTCAAGAACCGTGGCGTTAAAGAAAAACGGTTGTAGGATACACCGTTTCTCCCGCGGAGATTTCTAGTCCACTTGCACGCAGCTCCTGCTAAGAGGGTGTTGCGAACTGGGCCACTATATGGTAGGTCCCGGTGGTTTGAGTTGGGTGAGTTCCTTTAGGGGGTAAAGCAAACAAAATAACCCCCCTCCGGCTAGGACAATCACATAACTAACTCGTTTCCTCCCCATAGTTGGGATGACCTAGCGATGTTCTCTGTTTTGAAAACGGCCGGAGTTCGAGTCCCAGCTG
Source organism: Nothomitra cinnamomea (assembly GCA_022345685.2). Classification (NCBI taxonomy): domain Eukaryota; kingdom Fungi; phylum Ascomycota; class Geoglossomycetes; genus Nothomitra; species Nothomitra cinnamomea. The sequence goes on along the minus strand of JAJDMX020000057.1, from coordinate 58,515 downwards.
GGGCAGTGGGGGGATAATTTCCGTAAAGCTTTCGGGCTTTTTGTATCCGGGGGCAAATCCGCCCTCACGTGAGCTCTTGCTATTTGTTGCCACGATAGTATTCTTTTTATTCTCTCTTTAATCTTACTTTTGATTGTGGTCCGGTGTGAGGAATGTTGGTAGCGTGGAGCTACCGTCTTTTGAAACATCAAAAATTCGCTGTGGCTCTTTGATCAAAACAAGGATACTTTCGACGCACTACCGGGATCGATCAGTAAGCACTTGTGAGCATCGTCACAGGGACGGTCAAGTACTCAGCCTTCCTGGCACGTGCGCACGTATTACTAGGCATGCACATGTGGTATATGGGAGACGTTGTATGCGGAATTTGAGTTTTGGCCAAGGTGGTATGAAGGCCCTCCCTTCATCAAGGAAGAGGTCAAGGGAATAGTCAGAAAATAAAAAAATACCCTCTGAACCTGAAAACGCCAAACGCACGACCCGCAGATATCCCATACAATAAAGTGTTATTAACCATGGACTTCACTGTAAACAAATAGCCACAAACTCTTCCTGATTAATTCCCCCATCTCCATCTAGATCAAACTCCTCAATCATTGCCACAAGTTCATCTTCCTCCAAACCCTCCCCCAGTTCCCGAGCTACCCGCCTCAGGTCATTTAAGACAATCTTTCCTTTATTCCCTTCATCGAAGAGGGCAAACGCTCTAAGAATTTCGTCTCTGGGATTGCGAGATAATATCCGTTGCGCCATTAGCGCCTGAAATGTTTCAAGTGTTACTTGTAGGCGGGAGACGGGCGGAGGGCCGGCGGAAGTTGAGGCATTATAGGAGAGCGGAGGCACGCCATGGTGTTGGAGGATCGCCAGAATTTCGTTTTTGGGGAGATCGAAGCCAAGGGCTTTCATAGCGACTTTCAGTTCGTGATAGTCTATGCGGCGGTCTTTGTCGAGGTCGAAGAGTCCAAACTGGAGTCCAGTAGTTTTGCATTAGCCCACAACATTCCTAGCCAGATGTACGCTTTTGCCCAGCAAAACATACGGCTTCGTTTATTTCTTCTCGCTGCTCCTCTGTTAATTCAGCGAGTGCTGTTGCGCCCTCTCTTTCTAGGCGTTCGCGTTCGAGGCGGCTGTGTTCCCTTTCTATGCGGGCGGCTTCTCGAGCTGCGTTTGAACTTGCTGCGGCGCCGAGCGGGTTATTGGAGTTGGGTCCGGCACCGCGATCAGGCTGTTTGCCTAGGGTTGAGGCGTAGGGTCGCAGAGGGAATGATGTTGGGTGGGCGGACGAAGCCATCGTGGATGTGTGGAGAGGGTCGATGGAGGAGAGCAAGGATCCCGTGAAGGACTTTGCGGGAAATGCCTTTTGTAGGACTCTGAGGGAATCTCTGTCAGGATGTTATATTAAAATGTCAACTGCGGATGTAATTCTTTGGTGTTGACAGAATGTGTTTACACACGCAATGGCTGTTTCAGGCGCACGCGTCTTCTGTCAAGGTTCGCGACTTCTCGTGCTGAGGCTCTGCCAAATAGCTCGGTAAGCGAACCGATTAGCTAAATGCTCGTCTGGCGGTTGACTCAGACTATTCGAAAAGCTGTCGAAAGTCAAGGGGAATTGGATACAAGCGCAGCATCGATATATTTAGTTACTGTTGCAGAGATACTGAGTCAATACCTGAGAAAGTGTCTGCCTGAGGTCTAGATGCTCTAGACAAAGACAGTTGGCATGCTATCGACAGCTGGATGCTGAATGCATTCACTCAATTGGTAGTTGGAGGTCACATGACCGCTGATGCCGATATATCCGCTATAGGCAGCAGTTGTGAGTCTTAAACCAAAATTTCCCGAATGACAGCACCCTGAACTTCTTAACTCGAGGAGATCGCGTCGCCAGTTTTCCATCATCCTTTCTCCGCAACAACACATCAACTCTTCCAGCTCTGTCACCCAACCCTCAACTCGTGCCTCTTCTGCGAGTTGAGGACAGAACTTCTGATCAGTTTCAGATAGGTCATTGATCTTTTCGACACTGTTCTGGTTACGATCCTTTCGTTTCTTCATCGCAGCGCGTCGCAGCGTCTTGCGCAATTCATCGATTCGAACTCACTCTTTTTGTTGCCCTTTCATCTATATCAATAATAAATCGCATCCAGCGATATCCTCCTACATCAGCCGCGGTGGATTAGGTAAACCTAGTCAAGATGTTTAGTAGCACCGGTAGCGGTGGCTTCGGTCAGAACCCCAATCCCGGAGGCACCGGGTTTGGTACTGGATTTGGCGCAGGCAATACAGGCGGAGGTAGGTCCATACTTTTTTCTTGAAAAAATCTCGTTGATTAAGGTGTTGCGCGTGCTTTCTCTGGAACCCTGTGATAAGAAAAAGAGTGAGAAGATCTGGAGAGATTGTGCAGGAATGTTCTGGTTCACAGCACGAGCCCATTGTTAACGCCACCATCTCTCCCTTCATCATCTAGGCTTTGGCACTTCCGGTAGCACTGGTACTGGCTTCGGTGGCGGAAATACTTCTGGTGGCGGACTCTTTGGCACCACATCTAGTGGATTCGGAGCCGGAGGAGGTACGTCGACATCTCTACGATTCTGGGATCGTCCATAGGGGGGCGTGTCCTTGGATAATTCTCATCCCATGCCCGCGTGTCAGACTACTTTCTGTGTTTCAGATTGGTCTCTTCAATATCTGTCCTTCCTCCACTTCTTCACTGGAGCTTCTTAATTTCGCCCACGACTTCATCATAGCGGCTACGCTACTGCAACCTTAGGGTTTCCTGCAAACAGTCCAATAATGCAATAAAGGAGGATATTCTTTCTAACCTTGAGAACTCACGTCCGAAGAAATAGCTAACGCGTATCCAATCCTCCATAGCAGGTTTCGGTGCGAACGCTAGTAATACACCTGGGAATCTCTTCGGGGTCAAACCGTCTGGTTTTGGCGCTACAAGCGGCACTTCTGGGTCTATCTTTGGAGGTGGCGGTACATCCACGGCTGCCGCTCCAACCTTTAGTGGCGGTTTCGGCGGTACATCAACAACGACTCCTGCGTTTGGAGCAGCAAATACCGGCACGAGCCTGTTCGGCGCAAACAAGCCTGCTTTTGGCGCAGCAGGAACGACAGGCACGGGCACATCCCTCTTTGGTGGCGGCACAACTGGCGGCTTCGGATCCACAGTCAGCACTACCTCAGCTTTTCCTGCCAGTACGGCTCTCGGTGGTGTAACTGAACCATCTAATGGCACCGCCAACCCCCTCTTTCAACCATATACAGAGAAAGAGCCCAACAGCACCGTCACCAATCACTATCAGAGCATATGTTTCATGTCACCTTATCAGAAGTATTCTTTCGAGGTATGTGGCTTCCACTGTGTTTCATCTAGTTTGAACTAAATCAGAATCGTTAACGTTGTGTTATTTAGGAATTGAGATTAGCAGATTATGCGCAAGGGAGGAGGTTCGGAAACGCGAATAACCAAGCAGGTGCATTCGGTTCCAATACCGGATTCGGAGCCTTTGGTGGCACTGGCACAGGTGGCTCTGGTTTTGGTGGTACCTCCGGAACTACAGGTGGTGGCAATCTCTTCGGCTCCACTGGAACGTCAACCACATCATTCGGTGGAGCCAGTAATACTGGAGGATTTGGTGCGAATACTCAGACTGGTGGGATCTTCGGCGCGAAGTCTGCTACAGGTGGCCTCTTCGGTAGCACAACTACTACATCGCAGCCCAACAGTGGATTATTTAGCACCAGCAATACCGGAACAGGCTTTGGTACAACTGGTTCTGCTAGTGGCTTTGGTATCAGTGCGACAACAGGAGGCGGATTATTTGGTGCTACGAATCAGAACCAGAACCAGCAGAAGCCGTTTTCATTCAATACTGGCGGTACTGGCACTACTGGAACTGGGTTCGGCACTAATACCGGTGGTGGCTTTGGCACGACTCCCGCAAGCACCGGCGGTCTATTCGGTGGTGGAACCCAAACTTCTACGCCGTTTGGTGGAAATCAGCAGCAACAACAAGGGACGGGCAATCTATTTGGTGGATTTGGTGCTCAGGCACAGCAGAATACACAAGCCCCAAACACAGGGGGGTTTGGTGCGTTCGGCGCAAGCAATACCAGCACTGCTCCTAAGACACTATTTGGAGCTGCGCCTGCTACTAACACTGGCGGTTTGTTTGGAAATACTGGAAATCAGCAGTCAACCGGCTCAAATTTGTTCGGCAACACTGCTAGCTCCACTGCGCCAAGTCTGAATCTCTTCGGAACGCCTCAAAACAATCAGCAAAAGCCTGGCGGGCTGTTCGGCTCCACTCAACCTACCCTAGGCGGGTCACTGTTCGGCAATAACCAGAACCAAGCAAACACTGGTGGGGGCATATTTGGAAACAATCAGCAAAACGAACAGAAGCCCAATCTTTTCTCTGGCTTCGGGGGAAGCAACCAACAGTCGTCCAATATCGGCGGTTCTTCTCTTTTTGGAAGCAATAATAACCAGCCTGCCCTTGGCTCCTCATTCTCCAACTCACAGCCCCAGGGTTCTGGCCTCTTTCAGAATCAGCAGAATCAACAGCCACAGTTTCTCACTTCCTCGGTCAATGATCCAAGCCCATACGGTCCCAATGACTTGTTTAAAGGATTTGGTACGCCGAATGGACAGAGCGTTGGCCCACTAGCAACTCCACTCTCTAGCAGTCAGAAACTGAAGAAAAATGCCATCCTCCCCCAATACAAAATCAATCCTTCAGCATCCTCCCGACTCGTCACTCCCCAGAAACAGGGTTACGGGTTTACATATAGCAGATACGGTACGCCAAGCAGTGTCGCCAGCTCAACTAGCACACCATTGGGATTGAGCAGCAGTTTACTTGGAGGCAGTCTTAGTCGTAGCTTAGGCAAGAGCTTGTCCACGACCAATCTGAGGCGCAGCTTCGATAGTGATGACAGTGTACTCGCTCCTGGAGCATTTACTACAAATAGCAGTCGGGTCTCTGGTACAGGCAGTCTTAAGAAGCTTGTTATCAACCGCAGTATTCGAGGAGACTTGTTTTCGAGCCCTGAGCCAGTCAATGCCCTTCTCGGTCCGGCAACAGGCGACCAGTCTAATGGTCAACGCAACATTGTCAAGAAGAGAGTTAGCTTCGACTCCATCACCCCCGGCGGGAATACAAACAACATATTTGGACAGGCCAAAGGCACCTCAGCAACTAACGGATCTCATCCATTGAGACAAACAGAAAATAGTAGCTCGTATCCGACTGCGCAGGATATGGGCTTTATGCGATCTAGTACTGATCGCGCAAAAGGCCAGGAGAATACCAACGGCACAGTGGCAAACGGCTCTTCTCAGCCGGAGATGGAGCAAGTGAGAGGAAATGAACTTGCTGTCGTGCCGGAGGAAGGGAGCCCATCCACCAATCCCTCCTTGCGCCCTAATGGTACAGTCTTGCGCGAGGATCCGCAAATTGGAAACTATTATACAAAACCTTTATTTGATGAGTTGAAGGCGATACCGCATGAGAAGCTCAAGAAAGTTTCCAACTTCCAGGTTGGGCGTGAGAATGCTGGATTTGTGACCTTTAATGTCCCTGTTGATATGACGACAATTGACTGGGACAAGATCTGCGGGGACATTGTTGTTATCGTCCTGCGATCTTGCTCTGTCTATCTTGATCCCACTACTAAGCCAGAGCCGGGAAAAGGCCTCAATCTACCCTCGACAATCACACTTTACAATTCATGGCCCCGCGAGAAGGACCATAGAACCATCATATATGATACAGATGGTCCAAAAGTGAGGAGACATCTTGACCGACTGAAAAGAGTGCCCGATACTAAATTCATCGACTATAATCCGCATACTGGTACCTGGAGATTCTCAGTTGAGCATTTTACTACGTACGGAATAGACTATGACGACGACGACATGACGGATGACTTCACCATGAGCACCCTCAGTGCCCCGCCTGATACACCGACACCTAAGTCCAGAACTCCCAAAGGCCAATTTACCAACACCCCGCTGCCTCCTGCCAGCGATGAACACGACTCATCTATGAGAGTTGAAGAGGATTCCGATACTGGATCTTCCGACCCAGATGACACGTTTGACTTCAAGAAGCAAAGGAAGAGGGCCTTACCAGGTGCCTTCGACGAAGAGGAATCCTACGTTGACGATGAAATGACAGATGAGCAAGAATACGGCGAGGAGGATCAGTCTTTTTTAGATGAGCGCTCCGTGGGTTCGCACTCCGACGACATCATGCAAGATGGCGATGCCGATAAGACAGGAAACGAATCAGCCATGCTGGAGGATGTAGATGCGACGGGATCTCATCAAGAACATGGCATTACCACGGAGCTTCAAGAGGAAGTGAACTCGCCTTTCAGAAGAAATATCAATAATGCGAGCGCATTCATAGGACAAAAATCCATTCTCAAGTCTAGCGTTCGTTATAGAGAGCAGAATCCAGCCTTTACTAGTCGTTCGCAGCTGGCGCGACAAGAAGGTTTAACACCTCCTTTCATTTTCTCTAATGAAGATGATTGGACGGAGCAATTGCAGCGAACTGTGAGTCCTAAGAAACAAGATCGTCAAGCGCTGAGAGAGAGCCAAGGAACAGTTTTGAAGAAGGCAGAGCGCGATAGAGATGCGACTCTGAAATTGAAGAAGAGTGTCAGCATTGCAGGACAAAGACAAGGACAAAGGTTTTCAACGAGCATTGACTTGATGAATTCGCTATTTGGCAAGGAACAGGGCAAAGTAGGCCAGAAGGTTAACGGGGTGGTGACGAAGGAAAAGGAGAATGGTTTTGAGGTTTGACATCCCTTCCTCGAGTGCTTTCCTTGAAAAGTGGTTATGTTTTTCCCAAATTGATTAGCAGAGGATGTACCAAGGCCAGACGTTGCGCCTGCTCATGTACGTAAATCGAATAATGATCAACTTTGCTGAAACTTTTATGTTCCTCTAGTGGCCTTTCCCGATGAAGTCTAAGACGTTAGACCCACACGAATCTTCCATGAATCCAATGGATAAGGAATGGCACCAACATCCCAGGCCGAGTTGGGGTCCTAGCGGATTTCTCGTCTGCGCCGTATCTGGATGTTCTTTCAATCGGAGCAAACAAAATACAGAGCAGAGCCAGGGCCTTATCGTTGAACGGAAAGGGCCCTTTTCGTTCGATGGCAAAGACATCGGATTTGCCAAACTCCTCTTTCCGGGCACTGTAAGCATTTATCCACTGTAGACATGAGAGATCGCACTAACAGGACTCCCACATAGGTTCTTCCCGACATCTTAATAAAGCAATTTACAACCTTCACCACCTTTTCTCGTACCTCAGATGGAATCCCCATAGCTCAGACTAGCGTCAATTTCATGTTCAAGACACTGTTAGATGATACTAAAGCTGATACATCTCGGGGATCTTTGGAGAATACCGTCTGGAAACTCGCCGCCATACTCTGGGATGATATTGATCCGAATCAGATTACTAAAATAATCGGCGATAAAAACGAGGAAGTGAGAACATACATGGCAAATATGTTGCGCAAAGAGAAGCTCTCCCTATTAATCGAAGAACTAGTAACAGAGGCGGCCAAGAGGCAGGTGCGAGTTGCTGAGTCAAGGGAGCTAGCCGCTATTGCTTATCTCTCAATGCACGATGTTGAGAACGCTTGTGTTGAGCTTGCAGATGGAGGTGACTTTAGGCTTGCCACCCTTGTTTCGATGATCGGTGGAGACGCCATCATGCGGAAAGATATGGCTGAGCAGTTGGCAGCATGGAGACGTTTCAAAGCGATATCGGAGATGATGGATTCAATCAGGGCCATCTATGAACTGCTTGCTGGAAATCCTTGCTTTAGTGAGGGAATGAAAGGTCCTATCGAAGATAGGGCGAAGTCCTTTTTCATCCCGACACGTTTTGGAATGGATTGGCGACAAACCTTAGGACTCTACTTGTGGTACGGAATTCTCGAAGAGCAGCCGTTGGAGGAAGCAGTCCGGATGTACGCCAAAGATCTAGAGAATTACAAAGACGACCTCGGGAGACCCGTGCCGTGGTACATTGAACAGGGAGTACCTGCTTGGTGGGACGATAAGCATAGCGATCAGCGTGTGGACGTGATATGGGGACTTTTGAAGTATTATGCGGAGACTAGAACTGGCGAACTTAATGAGGAACGCCAAACGCTGCTTGCGGACATTCTTCTGCCTGCCAATCAGGATCTCTCGCCATTGGATCTCAGACTCAGTTGGCAGTTACACTCACTCTTCGCCGCTCGAGGCATAGGTTCTCTCTCAGTCGAGAAGGCAAATCAGCTTACCTTAGACTATGCGTGGCAACTCGAGAGTGTAGGCAACTGGGCAGAAGCCATACTCATTCTCCTGCATCTCTCCGATCCTGACCTCATCTCCAGCGCCGGTCGAACCATGATTGCCAGACACGCTGGGGAGATTGACACCGAGGAAAAATGCAAAGTCCTTATTAACGATGCAAAGATTCCGGAGGTCTGGTTCTGGGAGGCTAGAGCGATGTATGCGCGTAGCGTCGAACACAACCATGTCAAGGAGCTCGAATTTCTTATCAAAGCCAAAAATTGGAAGGAAGCTCATGCCACGTTCTGTCGATATGTCGCGCCTACTGCAGTTGTGGAAGACGATCACCTCCTGCTTCGCCGTCTGCTTAATGGGTTCGCCGACATTGATCGCGTCGAGGACTGGATGCTTGGCGGGCAAGTTTATCTCGATTACATCAACCTTCTCGAGATCAAGGAAGATGAAGAGATCCATCACTCTTCAGGTCCGCGTAGCTCCCGTTCGCCTGCTGTTGCTAAGGGAGACTCACGTAAGGGCTTACCTCGAGATAACTCTGCTGCTTCAATTGTGAGACGTTTGACTGGTGCGCTACCGTTGATGCTGAGGGAGGACCGGTCGGAGGGTTTCAATATCATCAAGATTGCTGTTCAGGAGATGAGCGCAGTTGTCGGGCGGTATGTATTGAAGCAGAAGGACGAGGTATGTTCAAGCACTTTCTCATCAGCTCTCGGAAGATCATATGGACTAATGTGGTCTTTGAACAGTACCATGACGTAGCCCGCGTCCTACAACTACCTGTCACGGAGGATCTGTGTCTGAAAAATACAATGGAGATGAGTTTGCGTTACTACCAAGGCTTAATTCTCTCTTCTTCTGCGGTTGGCGTTCGTACTCGTGCTCGGGGATGACACACCTGTCGGCTTCTGAAGAGACGAAGATGTTCTCACATTCCACTATCGACTCAGACTCATTTATAGCGGATATACTTTCCCTGTTCTTGCGCATTTGCACTGGCGGATTCCCATTCATGCAGCATCATCGTTGTTATTCACGAGCGTAATTATTCCTGTTCTGCATTGTCCCGAAAACCTCAAGAAACCGTGTTTAACTTCTAATTTTCAGAACTGTGTGTTTTTCATGCAAGTACCGTGATTACTGATCGATGGTGTTGAGAAGTCCTGGGATAGGAGAGTGAGAAAAGTTCATTATCGTTGCTAGAAGGAAGAGTTTCTGTCTTGCTCATATTTTTCAGTCCCAACCAGACCCGCTCTTCGCTTTTTGTTAGCAAAAGAGGGAAGGACACAAAAACCGGAAGATGCAGTTACAAAGTTGTCAGTAGCTAGCCTAGATAGAAATCAATATCAAAATAAAAGAATAATTGAATTGAATCTACAAGAGACCGGACATCGAGTGAGACGAGAAAACACGTTCGACACGTTGCAGTCCTCCCAGGAAGTTAACCACCAAATTTCCCGAGGCAGATTTAGTTGAGGGCCATTAATCGTATATATCACAAGACAATATCGCATACACATCCGAACAAAGAACTTGGTATATTTGAAGTCATTCATTTCATAATTTTTAAGGTCTACAATCTCCTATCCCATTAGGCAGGTCTGAGAAAAAAGGATAGAACCAAATTCCGTGTCCCGGCCACGACGTCATCAATAGGTCTCAGCGCCCCTCGGCCCTCTCAACAAGCCCACTACCAAGCCCCACAGGTTCCCAAGTACCCTTATCCTTCCGACTCTGACACCAGACCACATCCCCTTTGAGATAGCAGACTACACCACCACGACCATTCGCGCTAGCTGTGATGCGGAAGAGAGGCAAGCCGTTGACCGCGTGTGCTTCCCTGAGCGGTATGAGGAGGAGATTCTCATCTGAGCACCACGCCTCGAGGACATCACGGAAGGTCGTCGCTGCTGCATCGGCAGCTGCGGCCTTTTTGGTTGTCGTTGTAGTAGGGGCCTTTGGCTCCTTGATCGGCTTCGCTGGGCCCGCCGCAGGAGGCGGAAGGTCCGTTTTCGCACGCTCCCCAAGATCAAGAGCATAATTAATCGTCTCCAACCCCTTGGCCCACTCTTCGGCGACAGCTGGGACCCCGTTAATTTCGTCGGGAATCCTTGCCTTCCACCAACTAAACCACTCCCCCACCTCCTCATAATTCGGATCGCTCGTTAGCCACAGGTGCAAAATAGCATGCCATTTTGGGAAAAATTCCGCGATGAGCAATTGCGCCATCACGGACGGTTTAAAGAACTCTGTCCACAGCAGGACCTGCTCAAGAAGACGGAGGTCTTGATCTGCTGGATTGACTGTGAAATCGGCGGCGAGGAGGACGGCGAGACGAGGAAGGAGGTGCCGGATTAGGATGTTATCGAGGTCCGTGCGGAGGACTTCTTTCCAGTTTTTGAGGCCGGGGAGTAGGCCGGCGTTGAGGTCCCAGGTATCGATTAGGGTACGGAATTTGCGCTTTACGTCGGCGAGGAGGCCGGTGGGAGACTTGGGATCGATGTGGTGCGCGTCAAGGTATTGAAGCCAGGGGAAGAGCCAGATGTGGGGTGGAAGGTTGTGCCTTCGGTGGTGATGGTGATGTTTTCTGGATGAGGAGCGAGGGTTCCATTCACTCACGGCGGTAGTGAGTTTTTGGACAATTAGTTGGTTCATGACGTTTGCATGGATGAATGGCGGCAGTAGATCTTTCCAGGCTTCGATTAAGGAGATGGCCGGAGTCGGGTCATGAACGTCCCAACTATTGTTTATGACCGAGCGGACTTTCGGAAGCCACAGTGTGTAAATCATGGTTTCGTAATGTGTCGTGGATTTGCTGCTGCGGCTAACACTTCGGTGGCCGTTTGGTAGCATTAAAGCCTTGCTGTCGGGCTCGGATATTACTTTGAGGATCTTCCGGAGACGATGAATGTAGGTGACAAGATATGAATGATTTTCAAGGGGCTCCCAATCCTCCATCGCTGTGCGGAAAAGGGGGTGAATCGCCGCGACAGTAATCTCCGATAGGCCATAATTCTCAATTTTGTCGCTGAATTCAACTTGAAGAGTTTCAAGCAGGCCAACAGCCGTCTCCCATTGCTGTTCTGAGCTCGATATACCTGGTTGATCGAGGTTCAGATTGCTGAGACGTTGAACTACGTCCACTAAGTCTTTCAATTTCTGAATCTCTCCCTGTTGGTCGCTAATTTCTTGACCCACAAGGGTCTCTTGGTGCTCGATGTACTTTTTCCGCTCACCCAGCCCATTCCATTCGTCAACAAAGGCTTCCAAATCCCGGCACGCCCTCTTCGCAATCTTCAAAGATTCGGGCTCTGCGGCTACCCCCGTCCCTCCAGGAGTCAACAACCCAGATGCCGAAGTTAGTAGCCGAGATTCTTTCCCTGTCAGATCGATTATGGACTTGAGAACATTCGGGACTTCCAGCCCGTCCGCCGCAGCTTCAATCTCAGCTCCAGTCCTATACTTCTTTTTCGGTTTCGCTCTCCCGCCAGGCGTGCTTGTTTCACTCCCTGTACCAACACTACTCGCCTTCTGCTTTCTCCGCCTCTTCTCCTCCTCTGAGGAGTCCACATATGCCTCGCCTCTCCTCGCTGCTTCCCGTTTCGCTTCATCCTTCGCCTGTCGCGTCTTCTCCTTTACTGCTCCCAGACCAATACGTTGGGGTCGTGGCTTGGTTTCGATCGGATTTAGTATCCCCTGCCCTGATGAACCAAGCCCCCGACCTTCGATATAACCCATCTTAGCCATCATCTTCACGGCAAATGAATTAGGGTTGATCGCCGGTGCGGACCCAGCATTTCCTCGGCCATTCTGGTGAGATCCCGGAGCAGGAGAGGTGAACGAGGGCCGGACTATCCTAGGAGTATCTCTGTCTGCAGGCGGTGCGAAATTGAGGACTGGCCCTCTAGCAGAGGATGGAATGAATCCTCTGCCCAGAGGCGAGTTGACAGATGCCGTAGCCTCCTTCTGAAATGTTTTGTTAGCTCCCCAGCCCAATCCCCCCCTTAAACCAGTAGTTTGCTCCACTCCCGTCATTTCCACATCCTCGTCCTCTTCTTCGAATTCCTCATTTTCGCTGTCGTCACTCTCCCGATTCTGGGCTCCTCCAGACTTCACGAACCCTACACCCTTTGCACGTAGTGTCTTCTCTTTCCACCTCTGATCGGGTCTCTCATCTTCGCTCTCTGATCCGAACACACCAAGAGCAGCACTCTCTTTGGCGTCACGACCTGTCTTTCGCCTTTTTCTCCGGTGACTGGCACCGGCAAACTCGTCGGCTGCAGAGTCCATCGAAGGAAATAAGATCTCATCGCCTTCGTCGGATGAATCCGAAGACGAATCAATATAGGCGTTCATGATGCACTTTGGTGGATGATCGCTGTGAGTGATTCATGAATCACATCGAAAATAGTGAAGCTCTAACCGGCGCGCGTAACTTTCGGCCCAGCTTATCTCGCCAAGGTAAAACACGTGAGTGAATCGAGGTACCCGCGCGCTAGAATTCGACAGCGGACAAAAACACGCTAGCGGCCGTTGAAGAAAGTTGCCCGCCCAACACCCTATCTCATTTGGCCTTCCTCCTTTCTTCAACGACACGAAACTACCACGCACGATGGCGTACAATGCCATTGCGCAGAATGAACATGATGCGCTCTTTGACGATGCTCACTCAAACATATCCGGCTCTCCTCCTCCCATGGAATTGTCCTTCCAGCCGCTATCGCTGGATTTTACGGATCTAATTGGCAGTCTATTTATAAACGACGCAACAAAACCTGCAGAGCAAGAAAGGCCACGCCCGACCGCGCCTTCCGCAGCCACGAGTTACGACATGCTCGACGACGATGATTACGAAGAACCCCAAACGAATCTAGCAAATACGAAGGCAGAGACAGAGGCCAGTCAGCGTCATGCGGTCAGCTTGGTTCCACAGCAGATCCTAAATGCTGATCGTCCCCCCTTACCACCTCCACACAAAAATCCAAGCGAGCGCTCGACGAACAGGAAGATGACTTGGCAGAACAACGACGAGCCGATAATCATACCACGCACGACATCTCCAGAGCCGATGATGAGGACTGCATCCTCCGAGGGTAGTGTAGATCTAAGACATCCCGCTCCGGACCTGCAGTCGCTGCAAGGGGCTTATGTTGGCAACGTGGAACGATTGGAACGCAGTGCAGAGAGGCTGAGCATGACACTGAACATTGGTGTGGAGCTAGAGAAGCTGAAGCAAGAGCAAAAGCGTTCTGAGAGCAGAAGGTCTTCTATGCGTGCGTCTATGCATGGAGACGGCACATCCCATAGCCCAACCACAAGGAAATTTTCTACCCACTCGGTCGCCAATTCAATTATCGATATCAACAGTGCAGCTAGGTCAGGAGGCTATTCCCCGGGGGGATACTTTAGCCCACATGGAGGTTCTTTTCGGTCTGGTTCTTTTACACAGCCAGCTGGCTTACGCATGACCCAGCGTTCAAGTCATGACCAAGACCAGGGCGACAGACAGGTACATTCGGTTGCCCATAATAGCGTTCCAGTTATCTCCGCTCCCGTCCCACGACGCAATTCGCGGGATCTGCTTCTCGGGAAAGACACCTTGCCAGAAGAGGGTCCAGCCATTCCACAAACAGCACAAGCGACTGATACACAACCTAGACTCGACGTTCCCGCCGATCACGATCGTCCCACAACAGCTGCCTCTGTTGACACATTCCAACAGGCCAACCAACTATTTACAGATTTTGATGGCGTCCACTTCGCTCCAACCTTACAGGATCCTTCGGCTCTTACTACTGGACAATATGGAACCCGGCGGGTCTCTTCAAATAATAATAATGTCGTTAGCCGTCAATCATATGCCAATCCCCTAGGAACCGATAAGGGCATGGTATATTACCCTGCTCCTGTACCTATGATGCTTAATCTCCCAAAGAGAATATCGAAGCTGCCATCTGTGGCACAGCGAGAGCAAAGACGCTCACAGGTATTGGACAGCATTCCACCCACGATTAAACTTTCCGCAAACTGGCTACCCGGTGTGGAAGAAGTCAGTGCTAGTGCGGAAGATCTATCACTGGATGACCGACGACAGAGCAAGCCCCTGGCGAATCGGCGAAGCATGACGGCACTGAACATGCCCCCAAACCTACCTCCACAACTTAGAGCAAGTGTTTTCTTCGATCAACCTGGCGCGGGACAGGATGTTGAAGTCCAAGGGGATTCAGCCGTAGCCACTCTAGACAGCATCCTCGACGCGTCTGCTCATGCACCTGTTGGCGCGTTTACGGATCATCCAATTGTTGGACGCGTTGGAGCCGAGGTATATGGAAAAGAACACACCAAGAGACATATTACTAGTAGTCCCTTGGCGGGCGGGAACTTGAAGAAGAAAGCAAGTAGAGATGAATTGAAGCATGCCAGAAAAAAGGGAAACAAGGGAAGCAGAGCCAGCCTTGGATTCCTATTGAAGCGGAGACAGGGTGAAGACGGAGAAAGTGACGATGATGAGGATGAGGACAGAAAAAACAATGACGAGCACCAATTAAGCCCTGCAGAGGAAGAGCGTATGTCCCAATATGACGAGGATGAAGAGGGCACGGAGGAAGATGACGACTTTGAAGCAGAGACTGGACCATACATGGGAGCGCCTACTACCTTGCTGGCTGAGCTACAAATGCGCAAGCAGGAGCAACGTATGCGTAACAGGTCTGCTGCAAATGCATTCCCTAACGGTATGCACTCGACCCTTTTGGAGTTGGATGCGGTAGCACAATTGCAGAAAAATTCTCGAAGAAACAAGCGTGTAGCGCTCGCCTGGGAAGATCCAAATGCCCATGGACCAGAGTCGGATGATGAAGATGACGACGATGTCCCGCTGGCCATAATTTATGCCAGCAAGTTGAACCAGCGTGACGAAGATCGCCCACTTGGCCTCATGGAGAAACGTGAGTTGGAAGATAACGAGCCACTCAGCAAACGACGGGAGAGACTCAAGGGTGGTCCAGATATTCCTAGAAATCCTAGTCCGCACAAGAGGGCGAGCACGATGTTTCAGCTTGAAGTCCCTCACTTTACTGCGCCAAATAATGGCGCAGATAGTGACGAAGAAGAGGAGACATTAGCCCAGAGGTTGAAGAGACTCAAAGCAAAGGGAACCGCGACTGGCCTTGATGCAGATGTCGGATCTGAGTTTGCAAATGACTTGCTCGGGAAGTTTGGTGCAGAGAAAGACGTTGCCGAGAAGGACAAATCTAGTACAAAGGGTGTTGGCAGGGAGAGTCCTGAAGAGGAGACCCTTGGCCAGCGAAGACGTAGACTGCAGGCTGAACGCGAAGCTAAAGCCAAAGAAGCAGTTGGTCCCGAACGTCCGGGTCTCAACAAACGCAGAAGCATGGCTGATATCCTGCAAGCACATCCAGCGACCGGGGCAGGTTTCGCGTCAAATGAACCATCTAGGGCTCCCGCCATGGGTGGACTACTCTACCAGCAACAACAGCTTCAAGAACAACGAAATCAGCAGCTCCGTGAGCAGAACATGTACAGCGTTCGTGGCGCTCCCGATGGCCCGCTCGTAAACGTTGGCCAGGAACGCCCAGCGCCTCCCGTCGGCGGCCTCTTGTACCAGCAGCAGCAGCAACAGCAATACCGGAATACTCTTGGCGGTGGCCTGCACATCGCGGGGGGTATGGGTATGGCCACACCTGGTTACGGCGGCTACGGTGGGGGAATGGATATGAACGGCTTTGGCCACCAAGCAACCATCAATACACTCAGTGGGTTGAACGGCTTTGCTTCTGCGCCTGCTGTCTCCGCAGCTGCCGGAAGATATGCAGGCGGCCAGGGCGCAATGATGCAGCAAATGGCCGCGTTGGATGCAAGGCAGCGGGAAATGGTGGAGAGATGGAGGCAAAGTGTTATGCAGTGAAGTTTGATCACCCTTCTCCACTGTATTCATCTTGACCAGATCGTTGCTTTCCACTAGACCGCCACCTCTCATATGTTTTCCCCTGTTCTCGAACATGGTCCCCGGTGGGTCGGGTCGAGTGAGGGTATACTTCATTTAGCGGGAGAATGGTTATTTGGACCTCAGCTAGGCGGTGGCCGCTTCCGCGCATGGCTTATCACTGCTTATCCTCCGTCTTTCTGACTAGAAAATTCGTCTTACTTAGGAGTTAAATCTCTACTTTAGTGGATGTGTTACTATCTTTTACAGAGAGTCGTCTATTTGGGTGGGATCGCGGCTCTATTTTAGGGTTAGGCCCAGGGGCACTTGATTTTCTTATATCTGATGTGTGTTTTTGCTCGTAAACTTACCCAGGGGGCATGAGCAAGCGAGCGGCGCTGGCGTGGTGGCATAGCATTTGAGATCGTTTTTTTGGCCGGGCAACGTTGCGAAGCACATTACAGAATAGATGTTCGTTGCCAGGATGCACGGAATTAGAAATTCATCTGATACCGGCTTTCTCAAGCGTGTAGTTTCTCGTGAAACAGACGATTGGCAGTTAGAGTCCTATCACGAATTCCGTTAGACCATCTCACAACCTCGTACGCCATCTTCCGTTTTTATTCCCTCATAGCTAGACTAGGTACAAAAGGCCAAACTTACACCTCCCTCGGTTCCCCTATCCACAAGCCTAACCCCCTAAGCAAAGAAACGCCAAGTCTCCCACCCTCAACCAAACCTATTCCTCGTCATCTGCATCCTTAGCATCCACCCCATAATCTGCAACCCACCCCTTACACATCCTCACCGCGCGCTCCCACCTCCCTACCAACCTCCTCCTCTCCTCCTCCCCCATCTTCGGCCAAAAAACATCCCTCCCCTCCCTGTTAACCCCCTCCAACTCCCCAAAATCCCTCCACAACCCTGCCGCAAAGCCCGCCGCAATCGCTGTTCCCAGGGCCGTCGTCTCGCGCATCAGGGGGCGGTCGATCGGGATACCTAGGATGTCGGCTTGTGTTTGCATTACGAAGTCGGAGTTAGACATCCCGCCGTCGACGGCGAGTTCGGCGAGGGCGTGCCCGGAGTCCTGCGACATGGCGCGTAGGATGGCGGAGGTTTGGAAACAGGTCGCTTCGAGGGTGGCGCGGGCGAGATGGGCTCGGGTGGTGTGTTGGGTTATGCCGACTTTGGAGAGTTAGTATTGGAGTATTGGGGGGGCTTGGGAATGGGGTCGAGGAGGTGCTTACATATTGTTCCTTTGGCATCGTCGATCCAATACGGTGCGAAGAGTCCACTGAAAGCAGTCACGAAAACGACGCCACCACTGTCAGGGACAGACGCAGCGAGAGGTCCTACTTCGCTGGATTTCGTAATGAATCCGAGGTTATTCTCGAGGAACTTTACCGCGCTCCCTGCTACTGCGATGGAGCCTTCAAGCGCGTAAACCGGCTTCCCGAACGCGGGGCCGAAATCGTATGCTACGGTGGTTAGAAGTCCGTATTTCGAGATCACCGGCGAGGTGCCCGTGTTGTAGAGGAGGAAGCAGCCCGTGCCGTAAGTGTTTTTGGCGCGGCCGGGGGAGAAGCCGCATTGGCCCACCAGTGCGGAGGATTGGTCCCCCAAGTTACCCGTGATTGGGATGGATTTTAATATGCCGGAGGCGAGGGAACCGAAGGCTTTGGGGTCGGAAGAGGGGACGATCTGGGGGAGGTAGACTTTTGTGGTGTCGATCTGGAAGAAGTTTAGGAGTTTAGTGTCGTATTTTAGGGTATCGATGTTCATGAACATGGTCCGGGAGGCGTTGGTCGGGTCTGTGACGTGGATGTTCCGTAAGAGTCCGCCATTCAGTTTGAAGAGGAGCCAGCTGTCGACGGTCCCGAATGCCAGTCGGCCTTCCTCATATGCCTTCGCTACAGCGTCTACATTCTCTATAAGCCAACGCAGTTTCACGGAACTCGGATATGTCGACAATGGCAGGCCGCAGAGCTGCTGTAATTCTGCTGCCCCATCCTGTTCCTTGAGTTTGCGGACTAACTTCTTTGTTCTGGTGTCTGGCCAGACGACAGCGGGAGCAAGAGCTTCGCCTGTTTTGCTGTCCCAGACCACGGTGGTTTCGCGTTGGTTAGTGATTCCGATGGCCTTTATGTCACTGATCGAGTAGCCCTTGGAGAGGAATTCTTTGGTGGCTTCTTCGATACAGGTTTCTACGGAGCTGACGAGTTCGTTAGGGTCGTGTTCGATCCATCTGTGTCAGTTGGGATGGGTTAGCTTAGGGTGGTAGATTCTTAGGAGGGGGAAAATTTGTGGCGCTCTTGAGGCTAGAAGACGAACCCAGGGTGAGGATATAGTTGCTTAAATTCAATTTGATGTGCAGCTTGCGGTGTACCATGTTCGTCGAAGATGAGAAACCGGGAGCTGGTCGTCCCTTGGTCTATTGACCCAATGAAGCCTTTGTTGCCCATTGGATCAGTCGCGGGCTCTGGAGTCTTATACAGATACAAAAGAGCCCCGGGGGTAATATAACAGAGTTTAGGAAAGTTTTAAGCTGTAAGGAACTCTCCCTGGATATAACGTCAATTGGAAAGCAAGCGGGTAGGATCTGCACTTGGGACGCATATAAATGCTTAGAATATATCAATTTAAATATCTAGAGTAGTCCCCAGAGCGCTAAGTGGGATCTCGGTGGCTATTTAACCGTAGGAGCGCTTTGGACATTGAGCGCATCTCCCAAGTGGCGGGGTTCTTTTGGAGGAGCACTTTTGGGCCTGTTTCTCCGTGTTTCCTCAAACTCCCGATATTGCATGTGAAGTTTCTCCGAACACGGAGTATTGCGGTTCCTCATGCTCGAAAAGCATTAGGGCTTTTGCGAACCGTGATCTGAGTAAAAGGGGGTAGAGAGCATCCCTAAGTTTTTCCGGAGGTGGTTCATGTATAAGACGATCTTAATGCAGGTACGGAAAGATCCCCTAGATCATCTAAATTGCGGCATTAGTGTAATTGGGTATGCAATTGGATAGTGGACGCAATGCGATGGAGAGAATTCCAGGAATATACTGCACCCAGAGTATGAGACGGGAAATTAGTGAAGCCATCAAACCGGTTTATATAGCAGTCCTGTGTTATCCAACCAACGCACGCGCCCTGGTCCTAGCCCTAATTTCCCCGCCTAAACACGTTCGTCCAGACAAACGAAAATTCTCAGCCTCATCCTCTCGCTAAACTTTTTTTCCTCACTAGAAAACGCTTCTCCACAAACCATCCAATTCGTCCTGTGGACAACACAATTCCAACCCACTCAATTGAACCCCGCTCATCACCCTCTAACCACTCAAGATGAAGATGATGAAAAACGGCAAAAAGCCGCCCCCAGACCCCAACCCGGAGATCCTGAATTTGATCTCAAAGTACCTCTCGGGTCATGGATTGACGAATACGGTGCACACGCTTAATCGGGATCGGACGCGGAGTATGCGGGTGCATAAGTGGAAGGACGATAATGAAGTGCTAGCGAAGAAAGCGGATTTGGAGAAGATATATTTTGATTGGAAAGCGAAGAAGGAGAATTTGAAGGAGGATAACACAGAGGCTGTGGCGGAGAAAGGTGTGGATATGGGTGAGAGCTCTGTGGGAGTTAGGAAGGCAAAGGTGGTGGAATTGGTCAAGGCAAAGACTATCGAGAAGAAGAAGGACGCGTCTTCGTCCGATGCTTCCTCCTCCTCTTTGTCTGGTGACAGTGACGCCGGCGACGAGAAACTTATGCCCAAGACATTGAAGCGTAAAGCTGAAAGCAACGACGATTTATCTTCCTCGTCATCCGACTCGGACTCAAGCTCGAACTCCAGCTCTTCATCCTCTGAAGACGATAAACATAAATCGAAGAAGGCCAAGCTCTCGAAGAAAGCTGTCAAGAAAGCTGCTAAAAAGGCAAAGAAATCCAGCAAGTCCTCGTCCTCATCTTCCTCCTCATCCTCGGACTCCTCTTCATCGTCCTCGTCGTCGTCGTCGTCGTCGTCATCCTCATCCTCAGATTCCTCATCATCCGACTCCACAGACTCAGGAAGCGACTCCGATTCCGACTCCAACTCTGACTCCGACTCCTCCGCCAAAGACGTCGCCCTCCCCCCGCCAGACTCTGACAGCGATTCCGACTCGGACTCCTCCGGCTCCTCCTCCGGCTCCTCCGCAGCCGGCACCTTCGCCCAAAAACTCTCCAAACAACCCCCCTCCAAGAAAACCAAAACTCCCAGCGACTCAAGCGCAACCCTCTCCGGCTCCCTCTCCCCTCAAAAACGCAAACACTCCTCTAACACCAGCACCCCGCAACTAACCTCATCCTCAACCCCAAACGACTCTTCCACCCCCCTCACCCCTGGCTCTCACCCTACCACAAAGAACCAGAAATCCAAACCCTCAACAACCGAAAAGAAGAAACCATCAACCCCATTCTCCCGCATCCCGACTGATATTGAAATCGACCCGCGTCTCGCATCCAATGCCTACGTGCCCTATGACTACGCGGACCGCGCACATGCGGATCTGATCGTCACGCGTGGGAAGGGATTCACGAAGGAGAAGAATAAGAAGAAGCGTGGGAGTTATCGTGGGGGGTTTATTGATCCGAATGCGATGAATGGGATTAAGTTTGACGATTGAGGTGGTTTGGGAAGTGGATGAGGGACCTGGGGGTGGTGGGAGCTTTTGGGGGCTTGGTCAAGTGCTGAGAGATGGCAGGCTTGAGCGGGGGAGAAACGGTGGAAATTGGGACAACAATACAGTATTGCGGGCTACATCCTTGGGCATCATTCACACGAATCGCTCAGCCAGCAAAAGCAAAACTTACCTTTCTCTTCTAATTTCACAGTATCCTGTGGATGCAAAAAAGACCTAGACCTGTTCTTTCTACTCCTAGATAGGCCAGCGCGTCATATAACCAACTAGCTAAAAAAATTTTAAACTGTATTTTCTCTCAAATATTTGTTAGTAGTCAGCCATGATTCAGGATTAGGCAGAAGGTGATATGACTTACTGGTTGAGTCATAAGGTAGGTAGAAGCTCAAGAGTTCGCCGAGCGAACTCTTATAACCGCTCCCTTGTAATTAGAACCGAATCAAGTTGTTCGTTTCTCAAAAATATTTAAGAATCTTCGGCAAATGTTGACAAATTCCGTCAACAATCGCCGAGAGTCCTCAATAATCTCCAATAGCCGTAGATTATAGTAAATATTCCCCTACTCTCCTAGACCCTTTCCAACATGTTTGAAATATCACAAGAATCGCAAATAGAAATGGTCAGCCTTCTACAACACGAACATGTAGTGACTGCTATGATTTCGTACGCCTCACTAAACCAGAGCAAGCCCATGCAGATTAACGGCTGAACTACTCACACACTGAACCAGGGGACTTCATGTTTGAAGCGCATCCATTACCCCATCGCTTCTGTCAAGGGAGCGCACTTTCGACGGAAACTTTGCAACCAGGATGGCTTGGTCCGGGTGGGACTTGCTGAATTCGATCACGGGTTAAGAGTGGTTTGTCATGCCAGTCCCTCCGATGTCTGTCCCGAAATCCAAGGCCACGGGAAGCGTACCCCACAGGGACAATTTTCGATGTCCATCCAAAGGGAAGTCCGGTATCAGGCGGATTTCCAAGCAGGATAACTATTTAAGAAGCGTAGTAAGGGAAGGATTGCATGAGATCCGAGAAGGACTTCGGTATCATGAGTGGATCTTGAAGTAGTGGAATGATATGATTGAATCAAGCCCGAGAGGGGCTTGAGTATCAGGGACTGATTCTGAGAAAATAGGATAACATGATTAGAGAGAGTGACGAGAAAATATCCCAAATTCAGCATAAAAAACTTCAGGATCAGGGATAGATTTTTGAGTTAGTAGAAGAAGCCAGAAGAAGCTCCTCAAAGTCCTGAGAAGGACTTTGGGACATGAAAGTCCATTCCGGAATACCGCAGTCTGGAAAACGAAGAGGATCATTTCATGTACCCATGGAGCCACTTGGATAAAAAACCATGCTCACTCCTAGGGCCTTCGGCCGTCTCTCGTTCTGCGAAAAGGGGTAAACGTCCGGCTTCAGCAGCGGAAATTTCTTCCTAGAAGCGAGGAGTTAGCAATCGCATCAATTCACCTTGTAATGTTATCCATATCGTAGAGTCGCCTACCTCGTAGAGTCACTTGTCTCGGAGACATTGTCCTCGTAGGCTTATAAGAAATCGGCCCAAAAACAAACCAATACCCTACGCGAGCGTGAAAGGTAACTTACTGTTCATCAAATTTCGCTCAGTAGTCATCCATCGGCTCACCATCAGTATCGCCGGGACTTGAAATATCCATACCCACCTCTTCATCGTTTGTAACCTGCCGTGACAGAAGTGCCGACGTAACTATCCTGTGATATGCCGCCTCCAACCTCAACACCGCCACCAAAACCTCCAGATCCCCCTCCAAGGTCCGTTCCGGAAACTCGTATGCACCCCTGTAGTCGTACATCTCGCTGCCCAGCTCCTCCACCAGTCCATATTCACCTACAGAAGCCAGCAGCTCCAGGACGTCGCAGCGGTCGTGACCTCGCAGGCGGTTAAGAACCATGATAAAGGCGTCTCCGGGCTGCATCTCGTGAGCAAACTTAACCAACGCACAGCATAATTTAACCCAGGGCGTTATTTTCCAGGAGTCAAGCGTGCCATGATGTTGGCGGAACTCAATAGTCTTTTTGGTGGCGTAGTGGGAGAAATTGTATGCCAGAGCTTCAGAGTGACTGTTGAACCGATCCAGGAATTCCTCCCACCCTGAGGCCGACTCAAGGCTGAGAGCAACGGTGGCTAGATCGACAAGCTTCCCCTGTGCTGTTAATACTTGGTTAAGGGGCATGCACTGCCCATTGTCCATTACCCGGGGTGGAGGGTGGATCCGGTCAATAGACCGCTCATATGCATAGAGCAGAATCCCCAGATTTTTGTAAGTAGAAAGGGGGAAACCACGATACCCGTTGCCTACGTGTACGTGAAGGCCACAGGAGTCGTTTGTGTAAGCGTTTCTATTCCCGCCTTTCTCACCGAAGTGCACCACAACTCTGTCGATAACATTCTTGATCTCCTCCTGCCAATTCTTGTCTGCTAGTTTGAGAATTGGGGTAGCTATCTCTGCTAGACAAGCTTGCCGTCCAGGAGCAGCTTCCTTCGTTCCTAGAGTCTGTGGTCTACCGCCAACAAAGTCTCTCGCAAATGGAGTAAGACTCCCATCCAGACCGACGGTCCACTTCGAGAAATCTGTATTCGTCTTCGGTATAGGTATTTCCGGGTTGACGGCCACGCCGGCTGTGTCCAAAGTTCCCGCCAGTTCGCGCAGAATTCGAACATTCTCGACCTCTGAGTCTAGTTGTTCGGCGTCGTATTCAGCCAGAAACTCGAGCTCAATCCCGAATGTTAGCTCTAGTAGCGTCTGTTCTTGTGCTATTGTAACGTTCGAGTATGTCTGCCCTTGTGCAACTATGGCGTTTATGGGTATCGGCAGGTCTGTGATGGCGTGGAGTTGTTGTTTTTCTTCGTTTTCAAGATAGCCTTATAATGTGAGTATATCTAGGTTCTGTTCGTCCAGTGTCCGGCTGCTTGTTGTTCCGTTAGATTGTGGCAGTTGGGTTGATGCTGTCAAATCTGCTGTCCTGTTAGTGCGCACTAGTTTACCCATCGTTGTGCCTTTCGCCGTGGAACATTTCACCAGTTGTGCTCCTCCCCTATCTTACACCCGTTTCCCTCTATTGCGCTCTTGTCCACTCCTTATGGTTCAATTGTTCAACAATGGACAGTATGTTTCTCCACCACAACTTCCCAAACGAATAAGACAGCTAAGAAATTGCATAATAGGGGGGCGAAGAGATGTATTAATCCTCCGATAAACACCAGAAGCAAAAATATAGCCCAGCATCACACACAATGTCTTCCACGACTGGCAGCGCTTTTTGTCCCCTTAAACAAGACAGCATCATTTCTTCAGGGAGTAAAACGGGGCAATCCACTATATATGGCCACTCGTTGAATCGGGGAGACAGATCTCCAAGCCAACTTCAGACTATAGTTCGACCAAGAATCATAGAACACGCAAGCAAAATACGACGATTGTCTAAGCAAGCTCTGTGGAACAGAAGAGCAAGATAAGATAGACTAGAAGCGTGAAAGGGGGAAATAATGGCAGTAGCATCAACCATTTCACACTCTACCTGGATCGTAAACACTGCAAAACGATGCTCAATCCTATCTCATCCCAACTCTCAACGTGCAGGGCGGCAAAGCAGAGAAAGCAGCATAGAAGACACTATCGGCAGTAAACATCGGCTTCTTTACTCTAGGACACAATTCGGTCTACCGCAAGTCTAAAATCGAACCGTAAATAATATAAGAACGCAACGACGCAGGATCTAAACTTCATATATTGGGAACTCTTGGATCACGCTGCCTTGGCAGCACAGATAAGCTAAAGGGTAAATGATAAGATGTCAAAGCTTGACTGCGAACAAGTCTCAATTTTCCCGTGGGTTCTAGTTCAGACTGGCTCAAGAACATTCTTAGCTTTGTTTAGAGGTCTAACTTCGAGTTGTGAAAGAAAGGAAGAATCGAAACGGCAATTGGGAGAACATTGACCAAGAGCAGACAAACTCAAGCAGCAATTTTTACTGTAGGTGAAGTCAATGTGAAAACCGACCAAATGCTTCCTTCGTCTGTCAAAATCGAAAACGAAGCCATTCCGCCCGAAAAAAATACTCAAGAATAATTTTCAAACCCCCGAATAAATCTCTTCCAATCCCTGAATTTGTCCAGCAAAAATCCCAAACAAAGACAAAATAGGGAAGAGTCCTGATATGCAATTCCTTGAACTCTCATCAGACTACCTCGTACGCCTCCCGAGTATTTCGTTCCTGAATCACAGACCTTCCTCAATTCCCCTCGAAGCCCCACTTAATCTCCACTTCTCCGGAGCGTCCAAACGCGCGAATGCGCAGCATGTATGTCATGCAAAAATTTTTAGCAAAGCACAAGCACGGCATCCTCTAGCTCAAAAGAGCTGAGAAAAAATGAGACATGGAAAGACCCGTTAGCTTAATTCTTGCCCTAAGAGTCTACAGACATTCCACCGCAAAGAGTTAAATATATTGATCTGCAGTAGTCGACTCGTAATTCAGTCTTTCTCCACACTGAGGGGAGCATAGGCATAGTATGCTGTGAGAGGCAGCTGAGGAGAGGAGAATATCTTCGATCTTAGGTCCAACCACACACTAAGACTAAGCAGAGAGGGCATTCCAGAAAAGGGACCACAGTCCATATTGCGTGGGTGCCTATCTGCGAATGGAGCCCCAAACGCACAGTAGCTTCTCGCTGACTTGCTTGACGAAGCTAAAGGCATAGCCTAACGCGTTTGCGGGGATATTCAGGACATCAGATGGCGAATTATCCACGAGACAACTTGTACCCCGCAAAAACGCAAAACGCGCCAAAAGGGAAAAGCTTGGTACGGCTCCTTCAATAACGGCTTCCGACTGACATATGATTTATCTGATTATCCTTACCATCGTATGCTGGAGGAATTCATGACCCCTTCATTGGCCTGTCAAAGATCGGATGTTGAACTCAAAAATTTAGGTGCCCCATCCCCGCTGTTGTAATATGCCTCATACACACCTCATCTCAACTTTATCTGCATATCTAGAAGCCTCATCCGATCGCAGTATCATGGCCCGGGCCTGACATGAGCATCATTCATTGCCCTTCTCCTCTCTCCTCCAGCAGTCCAATCTGCAGGCCAGGCAGCTGAAACGTTAGCGCCCTTCAACTGCCCCGCAGCCACACCACGCGAGCATGCCCGGGATTCTCGACCAAGCAGATGACTTCCACCACAACCCTTGCATCGGCCGGATGCCGGTTGCGTATCCTTTGGATTACGACTGGAGGATCTGGCCATTTCTTGCCTCCGGGGTTTTGCCGTGTGCACAGTTTTGCCGGGCAAAGTAGGAGTGGGGAATACGGGGTAACGAATCAGACAACGCAGACAAAGCATGCGACGAGGGAAATAAATTCGTGCGCATTGCGTTCCGGGATATTAAACTTCGTGCTCAAGGAAAGTGAAAAGCTTGGGATAAAAGTCTAACTAGTCAATAATGACAGATCGCAAAAGGAGTGCAATGCCATGGGATAATTTAATTCATTGTAATGTGTGTTGCAAGTGGAGCGTAGGCCAAAAAGGAAAAGCAAGGGAATCTTGGAGTAAGCTAGTTGTGAAACTTATCGCTCACTATCGCGAGGCACGGCAGAGCAGGGTAAAAGCAACTACCGGCCATGGGACGATGCTCGTTTCGACGGACCGACGTCAAGACAAACCCTCAAGGATTGCGTTTTCGTCTGATGACGAAGAGAGATACCCGCGTCCCCGTCCCTTGCATACATAATGTGCACTGCAAAGTGCATGTATGTCAGATAGTGCACTAAGGAAAAGAACGGGAGAGTAGTATCTTGTTCATCCGGACACGCCTCGGGATCCGAGGTGAGTTATGTCGGTCCAGTGGTCTCCCCTGTTCGCGCCGATTCCTGCAGAGCTCGCAAGGATACGAAAAATCCTTACTCTCCCTCTACTAACGTCACAATTCGTGGCCTGTGACGGCAATTGGCTTTCCGAACATTCCCCATTCGACGCTGAGTAAGGAGATCCGCGTTCCCTGAAATCTGGGTCGTGGCGCCAGTGCGCCGGTGAGGCGTTGTGTGATAATCGGACATAAGCTTCCTGTAGAGGGAAAGAGCGGAGAATAAGGAGCACCCTCTTCGACGACTGGCTATACGACTTGAGATACGTGTATCTGCAGTTAGGGTCTGGGATGCATGCAGCGGATAGAGAGGAGAGTGTCGTTTAAGAAATTCGCCTCGCAACGAACCCATGTGGCGACTTCCTCGACCAGCTACAGGGAGTGTTACAGGAAAAGGACAGGACCTGCATCATAGGGAGAAGCACTAAGCGTTCCATCGGAACTGCGAAGATGATATTAACTAGTTCGAAAGAAGCCATCCTCCGAAGCAAGATGGGTACCGTGACCTTGCTCCTTAGGTACGCATGCCAATACATTCCCATATTACTTGGGGTGTGCGGGTAAGTCTCTGCCTAGCAACCATATACTCGCTTGCACGTTGCTAGGCAGAGACTTACCCTTGCCCCTAAGTACACTACATAGGTAGGCGTAGATACGGCCGGATGTATTGTCAGGATGAACTGGCCGGAGATTAATCCACGTTTTCAATATGATCTCCATGTGGGCTGCGTTTGCGTTGTCCCCTTGTAGCCGCCCCATCGTTCTGGAAATGTGTTTCTTTGGAGATGATGATCTCTAACTAGGTATGGGATTGGGAGTTCCTTCCTATTTTGACCTATACGCTGTAGCGAAAAACGTGGTGATTTCAAACATCCCAGTTCCTACACGTGGGACGATCACCAAAGCCGAAAACTGTTAGCTTCATGATGAAATTCTGTACTTGCGTCCTAAATCTATGCCATTAGATAATTGCGAGCAGCTTAGTCGTTCAACTAGTACTCGATATTTTTGCGGCGTTAAACATAGCCTCAACCATAATATAACGAGATGAATCGCGTAAGCTCTTGGCGAATAGTTTGATTGACCCATCGCAAACTACCCAAATCAAGCTCTTAAGATATACGAGCTCTAACTTCGCGTCATAACGAAAGGGCCAAATAATTGCTTCATGTTCTCGATAAACTCGGCCTACTACCTGGATCGAGACAGCTAGAATCTCACGACTCGAGCCGTTTTACTTGGGGCCTCGTCAAGCGCTTCTGACATTTCCAACCTTTAAAGCACGTATCATGGAGGAAGCCTTCGGTGACTGAGGTCAGGAATCGCTGAGGGGAGTTTCAATAGTGACAGTATTATCGCGCCAACGGACGAGCAATTGTTGATGCAAGATTCGAAAATTTGTCCTAAGTTGAGGATGACTGAGCCTCCACCTCTTTAGCGCCACCTGGGAAATTTGACTGGCCGCGCCTTCGCCAATATCCGTTGCAATTTATAGGACATGCAATAACAAAACATCGTAAGATCTTCGCGAAATTACAGGCTGCATAAGGCAGACCGTGGGGAGAACTCATCGCACTTGTGGTGCCAAT
The DNA here is from genome assembly GCA_022345685.2 of Nothomitra cinnamomea. NCBI lineage: Eukaryota > Fungi > Ascomycota > Geoglossomycetes > Nothomitra > Nothomitra cinnamomea. Next base: position 30,063 of record JAJDMX020000057.1, on the reverse strand, counting down.
AGTGTAGCTTTTAAGGCTAAAGATGTCAATAAGAGATCGCCGTAACAATACAAGGATGGGGATCTATGAATAAACCAGCCAGAAAGCTCCCAGTAGTCTCCACGTCGCAGACGCCATTCCAGAGCCAGTTCATCGTTACCTGGTTCGAGGCATGCGCATCCGTTCCGGAAGGCGTGTCTTGTGGTTGACGTATCGATGGTGCAGACTGCCTTGTGAACGTCAAGCATGTGCTAGCCATCTAGCTCTGTCATATCCGCTAATGTGAGCAGAGAGTATATTGAAAGGAGCCCTAGAAACTGGGACTCCCCCTTGCGAGTAGCAGACATGCAACTTTCCAGCCTCAAATATCGTGATGGGAGAAACTGAGGCACGAAAAGTAAAGAACATCTTGTAGTCCGGCTTGTGTTTTGATGACGGTCTGGCTAGCGGCAAGATCAAGGAGACTTGGGCAGGCCACCTTGCTGTTGCCTGCTTCACATCCAAAATGTCGGGGGGAGTTCCACAGACCCTGATGGCCGTCGTGACGGAAGACCATCAGCCGACCTTCCAACCAGGTGTGTGAGGTACTGGAAACATGCAGGTTCCACATCCCGCCCTGATCACAGCTGCTTCGGAGTGCTTTCTTTTGGTGGGATGTCTCAAGGCTGAGGTGGAGGTCTTCCGGGTTTGGTAGCGAAGCTTCTCCCGCTTTGAATTCACCCGGTCTTGAACAGCTGGGACGGATACAATCGAGGACAGAGCGAAATTCAGGAACAAGCGCTTGGTATGCGTTATTCTTGCAAAACCGGTAAAAATGGTCCGACCTCCAGATGCGCCAATACCAGAGTCGTCCCCGTGTTGTGAGACGGTCTGTTCCTTGCAGAAGATAGTGGATAAGGCGCGTCTTATAATCTACGTGTCGATACCCTCATCCCAACGAGCTATCGTATTGCAGACTTTTGGCGGAGATAGTTTCCCAAAAAACTAGCTGTTGCAGACTTGTACCCGGAAGATGCTATTCTCGAACACTGAATTTCGCGCTATTGGAGGGTGGGAGGCCACCATGTAGGCGTACCTTGGAATGTGCTCCGTACCTAGCGGTGTAAGTGCGTTTCGAATGCCGATTTCTCCGACATAGCGCCCCGCGAACTATGTCTGTCTCTCGGTCTCCATCCGGTCGCTCTCTAGGTAGCTTTCAACCCGCCGATCTGCCTTCTAATATATTCCTTGTGGTGGAAGATCTTCAGCGGAAATTTGGAGCCACATTTGATGAACATTCATTGCGTAGACTTTAACTTACTTTCAAGTACGGAGTGCGATCATGACAAATTGAGATGATATATAACGAGAAGCCTAGCCATCGACGCAATGGTTCATCCCAAAATGTCTCTCGTTCATGGTTGCTTCTTTGGCGACGGAGCAGCAAGGCTGGGAAAACTGTGCCTGAGCAATTGAGACATTTCTGAAGTCATATCTTCTTGAGGCGGTCATGAGGATGCAGGCGATATCAATGGAAACGCTGCGTGTTACTAATGGCGCAACCATTTCCTGTATGTATGACAGCAAGTGACAGCTTGTGCAATTTCCGTCGCAGACTGCTACAGGCGCCATGATGGATTTAGTGCATACCGATGTGGAAGGCGGCCTTCGTTCAACAAAACGGGTCGTTGGTCGACGCTTGAGCCTAATGAACGGTGGAGGGCTGAAGAAAACGTGTTGATCCACATTCGCTTCCAGAAAACCCCTTGGGCCCCGTGTTCACTGGACAAGAGAGGGAAAACGTGGCATCCTAGCTCGCACCTGCGGGCCTCATCCTTGCTAGCCATCCCCACTTCCCTATTCGCCGATGCTGCGGCCAGTCAATCTTTCACACTCAGGGATGATCCTGAATACGACGAACGATTGTGTAGTGGCGATCGTCCCTTATCGGCGTTGATGTAACTTTATCAGTTTTGCCTGCGTAGGATGGCTCAGAAGCCCGCCATTCCAATAGTCTGGTCACTAAATATACACAGTTTTTCCAAGGATCTCCCGTCGTGGGGCGTCATTGATCTCCCCGGCGGGGTAGCTTCATCCGAAGGAACACAAAGAGCTGAAGGTGGGATACGCTATCGCGCATGTGGGCTCGAGAGATGAAATCTGCAGCGTCGTTGCGCATCTGGCCTTTGCGTGCTTTGTACTCCATAGGCAACGTGCATCGCGTTCTCAACCCCACACGAACTACTATCTTTGCTTCACTGTTCCCAGACCCACGTCTGGTTAAGGACGGAGGAGGCAACTAATCCGAGTAGCGCTGAGCGAAAGGCGAAAAAGGCCGTCTCAGTGACTGCTATCTTCCTGCGAGGCCGATACTGCCGCTAGAGGAGATTCTGAAACTTGAGAGAAGGGTTCCTGGGCGCCATCGCCTGCGATTTTGCCGGGGTTGTATCGACCGTGACGGGACGCCGTGGATCTGCGGGGCAAGCCTACTGCTACTGTCGTGCATCACATTTTTCGCTATTTTCCTGGGAACCCACACCAGCCCCAGACTGTAATATCATATTCTTCCAAAATTGCTACCAGAGGCTGTACGAGGAAAAAGCAAAAAAATGTTGTGGTGGATTCTGGTCATCTGCTCTAGTGTAACTCGTCTACCGCTCCAACAGGATTGCGATGGGGGTCCATATGCACAAAAACTGGGAACGAGTCCTATTGGTCGGTCGGGAGAGGACCCCCTCTTTGTGTATGGTATATGCAGCAGCGTTCTCGACGCAGGATGCAGGATTTTGTTTCGTTTCAAGGGCTTTCACCGCTTCGATGCTACTGGCGCCGACTAGTATGACTGGATGCGTCCTGGCTCATGTGGAAAGATAACTAAGTTTACGGAGATTGTCGTCGCCACATTCTGGAATTTTGTCATGACGTTCCCTGAGGGCATTCGGTGTCGGGTGGTTGATGTGGAAACATCACCGTCAGCTAGATTTGGCAATACCGCCGTGAGGCGAGCTAGTGTTTGAGGAGAGTGTGTGTCGCACCTTTTTTGCGAAAAATCGATCTTCCGGATCGGCAACGCAGCAGATGATGGCTGCGTTTGAGGTCTGTTTTCCTTCTTGTGCCGCGCATAATCATCGTCCACCACGTTCTGCTCTATTGCAGATCACGGTAATTAGATTGTCTCGCCCTGTCAGTAGATCGGCAAATTCCAGCAGGTCATCCAGAAGCCGTCAGAATCCGGACTGTGGAGTCCGAAGATAAACCTTCGTTCACCGGTTCTCCGTGACGCTTTGGGCCGTCTGAAGAAAAGAGGCGTGAATGTAAGAGAAAATTAGCGAGGAGACTGATTTTTAATTGGGCAGGTTTTTCGCCCTATGTACAAACAGGTACCTGTTGATAACCGAAAGGGAATCTTCGACGATCCGTGGGGAAAATGTCAGCTAGTTGCGGAAGATCATCGTCCTTGTGCGAGGAACTAAATCTTTCTTGTGGGGCTAATCAGTACTCCGTATGCGTATGACTCCACGGAGGGCATACGATGCTTGTGACGAGAGCTGAGTAAATGTCCGCTGACATGGGCGAGTTCGCCTCTATCGGCTTCGTGTGGCCCACACATGTTCGCTTCATGATAATGCGGGCCTCATCGTGACTCGCTCTCCCGCAGCTGGATTTGAAAGATATCGCGCGATGGACGACTAGCAGACTTCGGGCCATCGAAGAAGCTTGGTGAAATCTCCACAGTGTCACGGTGGACCGTTTATTGTCACATCCAGTGTGTTTCAAAGTTATTTCCGGGAGAGTTTAGTCGCAACCCTTTCGCCTGTTGTGAGGCCATGGTACGACAGAGGTTCAACGCTCGTACCTTACGGCCGCGTCGAGCGATCCATGATGCCTTGGTGGTTGCTCGGGCAGTCGGCAAGCCAGCGATGCGACAAACAAAGATTCTTCTTTCGCCAGCCCGCGCTAAAGAAGAACGGCAAGTTAGTCTAATGGATCAGTCAACAGCGACTGGGAGCAGTAATACGCTGAAGGCGTACACCAGAGGTCATGTAACCCGGCTGTTTCTGCCGGGCGCCCCTCACTTGAGAACAAAAGGAACCGAAAACCGAATAAGCCCCGACACACTTGCTACTCAATCCAGTCATACGAAGCCCCTGGATTGTATCGTCTCCCAATCTGTTTGCCTCTGCTTACCACATTGGTGTGGGCTGCCCATCGTTGGGGGAAGCTGGGAGCGAGGGCCGCAGTCACTCCGCCCACGGCCAGAGCAATCTGGTTTTCGCCGTCTTTCCTTGCGAGCGAGGAAACGAGGAACGAGGCCCTCGGCTGGGAGTGTGGGTGTCTGACTTTGACTGAGTTTGCGTCTTCCTCTTCTGCAGCGGTGTATCGGAAGACGAAGAACATTTTGCGCTAAAGTTATCCTCACGGTTGCGGCAAGCCTACCCAACCTTACCCATTTCAGCGTACGTACGTACATATGCCGTTAAGTCAGTGTGGGTGTGGGCGCGAGTGTGATAATCGATGCGTGCCTGCTTCACACCAAAATCTGCAGTGTACTTATCGGTACTTGCTCTGATGTTAGATGCGACCTGAGTTGGGTCTGCTCTCTCTTTCTGTGACTGACCTCCCTGGCGATCGCTATCCGATGCAAGGCTGGCTGCTTGGCTCTCCCCGTCTCAAAAAGCAATGCATACTATACACTAGAGCACCACATCGATACACAGCCAGCCAGCCCGGTGTGTGTGGGTGGCCGGGGTGGGGGAGCGGATTACCTACGACGGTGCCCGGAGTATGCGCCTGCACTCTCTCAGTTAGCGTCGTCGTACCTACATTATGCCGGGGTGCTACATGCGTGATGTGAAGTTATGTCGAGGGGAACCGGAGCTGGTAAGGTGGGGCGCCTTGTCTGCTCCTGCGACTGCACTATTATTCTTGATGCAGTGTGCAAAGCAAAAGCAGGCACACCCCGGGCCGACCGCTTCCTGTCTCTCCTTGGCCCTGCATCCCTGGACCAAAACCCTCGCCATCGGTATTCTCCACTGATTGGCCACGCACCGGCTCATCCCTACTCGTCTCTTCTGATCCCTACTCGCAACCCCCCGGCCGAACCTTTACACTCCTAATGCGCCCGGGGGCATTTACGCACTAAGCAGCAATAGATTTCTTTTGATCTTGAGCTGTAGTGCTTCTGGTCGCTTTTTGCTCCCACGACCGAATTGGTAAAACTACCACAAGCCACTGTTTCCTTCTCGACTGGAGCTGTTCCAAGTTCCCCCCAGGACCACCGAGCCACCTGCAGCTTTCGACAGGCATCTGACTTTGAAATTCTTAGCTGCAGTTCCGCCGACAAACCCTCGTCCTCGCCCTGGATCTGCCTCCCAGTCCTCCTACTCACATTGATCGATACTCACGGACCTAAGAGGCGAACAACAGCAAGCAATTCATAAGGTCGACCTCGCGCACCCGACCTCCCCCATAATCTTTGTGCAATCGCCGTACGTCGTCATCAGAACTCCTCAACTCGGTGTGGTCTCAAGTACTTTGAGTTGCACTAACGATCTCGACCTTCTCCTCTTTCCCACTTCATCATATATTTCTCTTGTGTCACTAGTTCCTGCTACCTAGGCCTGTTTGCACTATTCCTACCAACTCAGCGCATCACCTTGAAGCCGTTGGAGCTACTACCCGTCTTTGAACCTGCATATCGCCATCACGCAGCATCTTAGGCTGACCTGAATCATCATTCGCTTGTTACATTCTTAACCTAGCCGCGGGTCAAAGCAGCGGACACAGTTGGGATCGATTACAACAAATACGGTGACTTGGAAGCTTTTGGGGATTTTATCTACAAAGTACGTTGCAAGCGGAATTTCTGTCACTCTTTGCTTGGGCAGTGGAGCGAGATTGCAAATTCATGCAATGAAGGATCCATCAGATCTGCATTGCCCAATCCGAGTCAACCTTAAAAACATCCTCGCTGATCATTCTTACAGAACATAGGACGTATTCGCCTTTCCTCCGCCAGGATGGACATTTTGGAACTGATTGATGATCGGGAACAATCGAATGCTGGGAATTCAGCTCGCCCGTTTGCCTGCCCATGGCCAAACTGTGTGAAGGTAGGCTCTAGAAATGACCCTAAAACATCTTGCATCCACTAGCAGAAGCTTACGTGCCTCTTCCATCAGAGCTTTAACAGGAAATCGGATTTGCAGAGACATCACCGGATTCACACCAATGAGCGTCCCTATTCTTGCACCCAACAGGGATGCGGAAAGAGCTTCATTCAAAGGAGCGCTCTAACAGTGCATATCCGAACGCACACTGGCGAGAAACCGCACCACTGCGAGTATATCGGGTGCGGAAAATGCTTCTCAGATGTAAGTTTCCATTTCGTCTTACTAATTGAGTTGAGCTGACTCCTCGAAGTCCTCTAGTCTTGCTAGGCACCGCCGAATCCATACAGGCAAGAGACCATACAAGTGTGTTATTGATAAATGTGACAAGAGGTAGGATATCACTATCACTCTGTGTCTCAACATATCCTAACAACGTGCGACAGCTTTTGCAGAAAAACAACATTGACAAAGCACGCACGGCGGACTCACTGCATTCGGAACGACAACGAACTCACTGACGATGACGGCTCAGATTCTGACTCTGAGCCTTCTCAAATGCAGCAGACCGGACCTCGAGCTGCGTGGGCTAAAAGCCGTCATTCGATGGTTAGAGCCCACCTCCAAGGTGGCCTCCCGATGCACAGAGCCCAATCATTGCAAGCACTCAGAAATGATCCAGCAAGCCCACACAGCCCCCAGATAGCGCGATCACTGTCCCAAAGGACAAGCTTTTCAACGGATCCTTTTGGGTACATGGCTGCTCCAATGATGCAAGCACAAGGTAGTGCGCAAAGCTTCGCCAGCAACAACCCGCCAACTCCTCAGAGTCCTATGTATCTTCAAGAACACTCACATGACGATGGCATCTCACCGATGAGCACTATACCACGCATTGTGGACGGTGACTTTCAATCTACGCCAACAGGCTCCCGTCTTCCAGTTTCGCAAGCAGACATGGAGCAATTGAAGATTGTTTGCTCGACACCTTCGAAGCATCAACTCGTTGCGGGCGCACCAAATTTGCAAAACAGTCCAAGTAGCTTGTCCACTTGCTCATCCGCAACATCAAACAGCTGTCAGTCTCAGGACTTTTATAATTATCGCCATGCTCAACAAGGTCCTCTTGCAAACTACCAATTGCAAGGCGCACCCGTTGATCCCAACTCGATGGTACAATACCAGCATATTCCAGTCACCATGTCGAGCGGGCCAGTCCAAATCATTTCACCTCACACTGCTAATGAGAGCCAACCAATGTGGTATGATCAAATGGCCTACCAACCACCTGTTATGCTTGCGCCGCCTCAACCTATGAACCAACCCCGTCCTTACAACCTCTACGGCACTGCGTTCCCGATGCAAGGAGAGTGGATGGTCAAATCAGAACAAGATACAAGCATGATGCTGCCAAGTCCTCGGTCGGCTCTTTACTAGGAACGTCTATGCTTCGGTCGCCTGGATTGTATGAATGCAAATATTTCATAAGTCTAAAACATTTGGCATCCTGTTCCTGTGGACGCTGCAATCACGCCCAGAACGGCGGCATAATAATGCCCGGTATCGGAACATTTCGCTATTTTTTACACGAGCCGTGTGCTTCATGCCGCCCTCGTTCGACTTGCATCTGTCGGGTTTCAAGCTATACAATGATGGTCTCATGACCCAACCCTTGTTACCTTTTCAATGTTTGAATTCCCAAGTCGTCCTTTCATTTTCTCCGCACGCATCCATAGCTGTTACCTCATTTGTACTATTAGGTATGTACTTTCCTTGGGCTTTTGGATCCTCGTCGTTTTAATACTCCAGATCTTGTCTTCGCGACGGGCATGAGTGTGGAAGATGTTATGATACGAAGTCCCTTGGTGTAACGATGCAAGTCCTTTTTGGGTTCTCTCTTACCATCATAAGTGGAGCAGGGCGGTGGGGCGTGTCGACCGTCTGTATTACACAGGAGTCATTGGAATGGGGAGGCTGGTGTTCATGATGTCTGAGGGCTTGTATCTCTTTAGTATACCAGAATTCACCTGGAGGTTTTTCGCTGTGTTTATTGCTTATGCGTTTAAGAGCATTGCGTGTTTTATTTGGGGATTTTCCTTCAGTTTAGACACTAGTCTATTTCGTCCTACCCGCACGAACATATGCGTTGGCCATATCCAAATGATTTTTATCGCTTTGTGATTGGCTATTTATTTAAGGGAGGATTTTTTGTAGCTCGCTCTGTAATCTGCGAAGAGCTACATGTCCAAAGTATTACCTAGCCATGTTAGAAAATGACTGGCTTATAAAAGAATATAATTATTTGAGTACTATAATAAATTACGCACTGCTGTGAGAATACTTGACCACTTTTCCTACGGAAGGCACTACTATTTCGGTATTTTACTGCCCTGGATTTTCCCGTTAGAGAAGTGGATGGAATCGTTGCGACGGGTCACGTGGTCGCCCGTCTTTCGGTGCGCTAAGGGTCGGCCCAACATCAGGACACTTTCGCCGTGTCCATTATGAACCTCGCCGGTCATCGTTAACATCATCGACTCGGCCGCCATCAACACTCCTTACTCGGTTGATGTATTAACATCTCCTTTAGCAGCATAAGATATTTCTAACCTTGTGTGCGCGGCCCAGTGCCGCTTCGTTTAAATGAATATGGCTCTCCAGATCCCCGCGAGCCTACAGGTAGATCTCGCCACATATTCCAACACCCTGATGTCAACCCAGCTAACAATCTAACTACGTCAGGGCATAGCCTCTGTAACAAATGAACTCTGGCCATCCATGACATCTATATTTTCTTCGCCTTGGAAGGGATTTGGACAAACAAAGACTACCGCACAGTCAAGTCCAATATCGTGGCAGCCGACAGAACCCGCAGGTGGACTCTTGAGAGCGCACGAGAATGTTAGGGTAATAGTGAGTTCTCATCAACAGTGTCAGATTTCAGATCTATTCTAATGGCTATAGAATTCCGAATCCACTCTCCCGGAGTGTTTGAGATCCGTTCCGGTGGCGTCATTATCACATTCGTCGAAATATCCTTTTGACGCGTCTTCCCGTTTGCAGCATGCTATCTCAAACCGTAAGTCGCTCCAATTTTACTATTCTGAGGGCACGCTAACTTACACCGCAGTGCCTCCAAATGCTCTCTTAGCTTCTAGCCCGCTCGCCCGAAGAATGATGCCTGTAGGTCGTGCTATGGCTCGGCAATACTCTACGCTTCCTCAATTCGGGCTACATCATTTTCGGGCTGCACAGAAGATTGTAGGGTTTGATGGCATACAATGGAGGACATTTCTGAGTGGGAGTTCGTCGCGGAATCTACTGACCCATATGGAACAAACAGCAAACAACAATCCCCAAAGCGCTACGGCTCAGAATGCGTTCTACCAGGCATTACTACGGGCAAACATGCCAGAGATCGTTGTGGAGCGATATCAAACGGGAAGATTTGCGACCAATACCGCCTGCGAGTCGGCCTATGTCCGAGCGCTTGAGAGAGTAGGTCAGACAGACAAGGCAATGGCAATATCAGGGGGCAAGATCGCGGAAGGCCAGTCTGGTGGTTTAAACAGGGAAGAACTTCAGGCCATTGGGCAGGCTGTAGCAGCTCAATCTCGGGGTGGCAATATCGCGCTCGCCCGAGGCAAGAATGGGTTAACAGGCACAGGCGCGAAGGACAGCCCATTGTATGTGGTGGTGGAAGAGTCAATCGGCGGCACCATATTCAAATGGGTTAAATTCCTACTTTACTTCGGCCTGATTACCTATTTCGCATTGGTTCTTGTCACTGTCTCTGTTGAAGCTACGGGTATTCTGAAGAAGGTTGGCGGTGGCCAGAACAATGAAGCCCAACCACAACATCAGACCGTACGATTCAGCGATGTCCACGGTTGCGACGAGGCGAAAGAAGAACTCCAGGAATTGGTTGAGTTCCTTAAGAACCCGGATAAGTTCTCAAGTTTAGGCGGAAAGCTACCAAAAGGCGTTCTTCTTACGGGGCCTCCGGGTACTGGAAAAACACTTCTCGCTCGCGCCGTTGCAGGAGAGGCAGGGGTTCCTTTCTTTTTCATGTCCGGTAGCGAATTTGACGAAGTCTACGTTGGCGTCGGGGCTAAACGGGTACGGGAACTTTTCAACGCCGCTCGCGCCAAAGCACCAGCAATTGTCTTCATTGATGAGTTGGACGCGATAGGTGGGAAGAGGAATGCCAGAGATGCCGCCTATGTCAAGCAGACACTCAATCAACTTTTGGTTGATCTGGATGGCTTTTCACAGAACAGCGGCGTTGTCTTCCTAGCGGCGACTAACTTCCCTCAACTGCTCGACAAGGCACTTACGAGACCAGGCAGGTTCGACAGGAATATCGTAGTTGGTCTTCCTGATGTGCGTGGCCGCATTGAGATTCTCAAGCATCATATGAAGAACATCCAAATAGGCCCAGATGTTGATCCTACTGTTATAGCGCGGGGAACACCAGGGTTTTCTGGGGCTGAATTGGAGAATGTGGTCAACCAAGCTGCTGTCCGAGCTAGCAGGAGCAAGGCTAAGAAGGTTACTATGAGTGACTTCGAGTGGGCAAAAGATAAAATTCTGTTGGGAGCTGAGCGACGGAGCGCAGTGATTCAACAGAAGGATAAGGTCATGACCGCTTATCACGAAGGCGGTCATGCTCTTGTTGCGATGTTCACTGCCGGTGCCGACCCGCTTTACAAGGCTACGATCATGCCTCGCGGTCAAGCTCTTGGGATTACTTTCCAACTGCCTGAGATGGACCGAGTTTCTATGGCTAAGAGCGAGTACTTAGCTCACATTGACGTCTGTATGGGCGGTAAGGTTGCAGAGGAGATGGTATATGGACCTGACAAGGTCACCAGTGGTGCTGCAAGTGTAAGTCTAGATGAAAACTGCCCAAGACTCTGTGATTTTAAATTGTGCTAACTACATGAATAGGACCTTCAAAAAGCAACTTCAATCGCCTACGCCATGGTGACTCAGATGGGCATGTCCGAAGAGCTCGGTAATGTCGATCTAAACAGCAACTATGACCGCCTCTCCTCAGAAACCAAGCAGCACATCGAGAAGGAAGTTCGACGACTGGTAGAGGAAGGCCGGGAACGAGCTACAAAGCTGCTTCAGAGTAAGCGGAAAGAACTTGATCTGTTGGCTGAGGCGCTCGTGGAGTACGAATCTCTGAACAAGGACGAGATGGAGAAGATTGTCAAGGGAGAGAAACTACCAAACCGACTCAGCAGTATCTCCGCGGCGCCGATAAAACTCCCAGAGAGTCTGTTACCACCGGGACTTGGTAGTAACGGCTTATCGAGTGCCGGATCGAGTGCGCCATCGGACAGAGGTTCTCCACCCAGATCTGGTGACGCAAAACTATGATCTCATCTCCTTGTCTCTAGCATATTCAGTCCAAGAGTTCTTAGGGAGCGCGGTGTTCTCAATCGTTATTTCGTCTGCATCTGTTTCTCATTAGCTCGAACACAACTCACCCAGCACCCACCTACACCTGTACAATTCTAACCAACCAACACACTTTACCCTCTCTCCTTTGTTTCCCTTACTGTGTTGCCTTAGCCCTGTCTACGGAGACCAGCGGCGTGCCCTTTACGGCATCTGGGTTCTCATTGCATAAGCAATACATAGTACACTATCAGAATGAGAAAAATGGATATCGATTTAAAATTTTGAACATGGTTTATTACACGCTATGTGGTGATGACTCATTTAGAGACAACAAGGTGACCTGACCCGTCACAGGTCGATTCTAAAGATGACAACAAACTTGGCTAGCGGAATGGTCTCGCTCCGTAGGTTGATTCTAAATGTTTCATGAATAGGACTAACTACCACGGTGACCCTCTTTCTACGGGTTGATTCTAAACCTGAACGACAAGCAACTTTATTACAACAACCATGGCATCCCATGACAACAGCCTAACTTCATATCGACGAAATCCTCCTCATTCCCTCGAGTCCTTCCCCATGACCCTAACTAATCCTCCCCAACCCAGCATCACGTACAAGGCACGGAAAAGAGCCTAGATCGTGATTCCAGGCCCCACCCACCCCTGCGTGCTTCATAATCCCAGCTTACCTTCGTAACTTTAAGACAATGATCCTATTCACGGTCACGGGTTTTCCTCGCTCCCCCCCCTCATTAAGCTGACGGAACCTAACCCCCACAATAGACCCGGCCCCGCCGGATGACAAAGGGGGTCTCAGCGCCACAGCGTCTTAGGTTGGTGTGACTACGATACTCCATCCACGACTACAGAGCCTCCCCCGTGCCTATAGGCTACAGAGCTGCACTATGGGGGTTGGGGAGGGGGGGCATAACCCCCCGTCCCCCTGCCCAGCGAGGTGGTACACGAGGATACATCTCCACAGTAAGACATCTGGCCTAGGGGGGGGCTGGACAAAAACAGTACTTAACGGTACTTCGGGGTGCATACTCCGCCAGATCCACAACGCTTCTGCATCGGACCGACGTCTTGCAGGCGTGTCTAAAGGCATGGATATCATAACCATGTGGCCGCCATGGAAGGCTAGACGTAGAGAGGGATAGTTCGAGACAAAACAGCCGATTTCTACAGCTGCATTGCAATATAATGGAGACGAAAATGGGGGGGGGGGGCGCCGATACGAAGCAGGAGAGACGAGACGCGGAAGGTTATTATTCGCGGGCCTCGGTGTTCGGTGTTGCCGGTTTGTCGTCTCTCCCACCTCTTTGTTGGTGGTAGTGGGGAGTGCAGATCAACCGATCCTCGGCAAGCTAGCTTGCGGAGACATGGAGAAGGGATGGGATGGAGAGATTAAGATGGTTGATGGAGACGAGAAGGTGGGGGGTCTAGATGGGACGGATTATCTCTCCTGTCTCCAAATCTGCAAGATATGACGATATAGACGTCCGTAGCCTAGCTTTGCATCGGACGACATGGGCAGGGCAATCTGCGTATGCAAAGACCTGGAGGGGTAAGCGTAGACGATATGGAGAGGCTGGATACAGAGGCGTGCCTAGAGACAAGGGTAAGGCAACCTGCGTACGTATGCAAGACCTGGATGGTGATAGTTAAGTAGAGTACACAACAATAACAGCGATCATGGATCCTGTTGCAGTAAGCTGCTGTACCACTCGTTTAGCTTTTGAGCTACTGCACGCCCTGCTTGGTCGTACTAGTAGGGTAGGGCGTGCAGTAGTACGGCTATTGAGACAACCCCCCAAGTCCGTCCCACTAAGATGGAACGGACGCCCAAACTGTGGGGCCAGTCTTGTGTGACATCGGTAGGGTGGACGCGTCGTCTTCTCGGCTTTGGATCCACGGGACCTAAGCGTAACAGTAAGATATAAACGAAGTCGTTGTTGTCTTTCCGCTTTTGGTATCCTGCATGTTGCTTTTCTTGGTGGCTCCGGCAGTTGTGGGAGGCCTCGGTAGCGGACAACCGGATCTGCGATGAGACTAGCCGAATAGGTACCCTTCTTCGCCCGCTCTACCGGCGGTCTTGATCTGCGGCATGCCGTACCAAAGCGATGCCGTCGAGACAGGAGTCTCACAATCTGCAAAATCCCAGTCATCCCACTACCAAAGCGTAAGCGGCTTATGGGTGCACAAAACAAAGATAACTTTTTGTCCTATTATTTTCCAGTATTGAAAAAGCAAATAACACCGTCGCCAAGAGAACCATCTGAACTTTTGATGTCGATATTACGCGAAGCGGGACACATATTGCTTATATGTATCACAATCACCCTAGCCAAAACTTAACTAGGTAGTGGATAAAACAAAACAAGTCCCTTCCATAAGTTTAGGAGAATGAAACCCAGGGTTAACGTAATATAAATGTACTCATTCTGGGAGTGTGGGTGTGGATGTGAATCCCCTTGCATCTAGCTACGTTAATTGGACAGAAAGGAAAATACAGCAGTCTAGAGAGTCCAAAATATTGAAACTCCTAGATAGCCTGAAAGAGAAAAGAGAATGCCGGAATCCAATGTGGAGGACCCGAAACGCTGAGAAATTAACAGCAAAGATGAGTTTTCCTTGCATCGCATAGAAAAAGCCCTCGTCTGTTTCGAGAGATGCAATGTCGTCGTTGAAAGTGGGATGGAGCTGCCGTGCCGTTTCTTGGAAGTCTGTTGGCTGCATACGCGTAAATGGTGATCAGGCTGTCAGGACCCGAACTGCCGGCTCATCATGCGGGAGGCGTTTGGAGAGGCGTTTACACTCTAGGCGGCCGCCCCATGTCCTTGTTCTGTGTTTTGTTTTATTTGCATGTCCCTGAATTGCATATCGAATAAGCATATATGCATGTCTCATGTTTTCCTACTTAAAGAATAATAAAAGTGCATATGCTTGGGAACACAGACAGAAGTGGAAAGCGAAAAAAAAAAAACAACTGAATAAGCAAAAGGGGGCGGTGAGCAAACTAACCGCATTTCTCGTCTAATCGATATTCACTGTAACCAACTTAGTCAGTCTCAGTTTCAAAGGCTGTTTTCCTTCCTAGAGCATCATCTGATGTGCGGCTCAAAGGAAGGAACATGTAAGACGAATGATTTCAGGGACAAAAGTGAAAATCCCTCATAAAACGTGACCAGCCCTGGAGATAACACCACCATACAGCGAAATGATTGAAAACCAACGTGTATCGCCTCTTTCCTCCCGGATGATTATAAAGCGATGAGTAACATGTGACTTTGGATCTTCCCATCTTTTGAAGCATCAAATACGAGAAAAACAAAATGGGTAATCTTACACAGCAACGACGTTGACCGGACATCGACGATGGCTCCTTTCATATTGTACACACCACGCCCGTACTGTATACCGGACGTGCCCGCACTTGTACTCGACCTGAGTATACTCGCACATGACTTCCGCCGTACGTTGTTGAACTGACTCGATGTTCCGATTATCCGCCCCGCTGCCTGAGTTTTCCGCTCCGCCACACGTCGGAATAAAGTCCGGAGAAAGAAAAAGGAAGTAAAGAGTGGCTGAAGGCGTAGATGCCTCGATAGCGGTGTCTGTGTGTAGTATTTATATTGGGGGGCGGGGTTTTCGACGGGTCGTATTTTGATGTCGACCAACACGAGGTAGAACCTCCGATATGATCCGCTCCGTAGAGAACCTCCTCGCCGCTCCTGGTGCCCTTGAACCTTACTTTATCTTGTCGGAGGCTTTCGGCAAGGGCTACCCAACGTATCTTTTGACAATTGCTTATCCGTCCGCTCCGGTCGTACAAGCTGAATCGACGAAAAAACTAGGAGGACGTTAATTGCGCGAACAGTCGTAACCAAAAGCTAAGCAGTAAGATTGACAGGGCCGTGCCGTTCCTCTTCCTAAAGACAATTAGATTGAGTCTCTATAGACAATTGCTTGAATTGGTGATCCAAGGACGGGCAAGTTCAAAATTCACAAGAGCTTTCTGTGTAGAGTTTCGGCATTCGAGAAATCTTCGCAATAGCAACGACAAAGGTGTAGCGACGTTGCTTCGATATTTATCCTCCTGCAATTCCTCTCGCTCTTTATTTTCCTGCCCTTGCCTGACCTTGCACGAACCCCAAACCGTCTGCTCAAACCCAGGCCCTTACCGGAAAATTTTTTTTCCACCCCACCAATACGTCCTATCATCACCGAGGCCCCGAATGTGAGTTATTGAATATGGAATGACGGCGGGCCAGTCCATGCGCCCCTTGGGTCGGATGGAAGGATTGAAAAGTGGGACGGAAGGTATAGTCGGGGGCGGGATATTTGTGGGTTGATATATCTCGTCAGCAGGTTCTAGAGACAAAATGGGAGGTTTGGCGTTATGGGATTCTAGCGGTACCCTAAGAACATGAGTGAGCGACCAGCGTTGGTTCTCTTGCAAAAGTAAAAGTTAGGTTAGATAGAGTTTTAGCCACAACCTAACGGCTGTCCTGTCAAACTGGGAGGCTTAGAATCGCTGAACAAGGCTAGAGAGACGGTTAGGTACGCCCCAGAACAGCCAGATCAAGCCAGGAACACGACAAAGCCGGTGGCAGATATGGATTGCCATTATCGCCTCGCTGTAAATGCCGAACGGGCTGCGTGTGAGCATGCATTGCGCGGTAAAGTATGATGATGGTTTTGAGGATTCGCCAGGCCCTGAGGCGCGCGCCGGGTACCTCGTCCAAACCATTCAGCTGCTGGATGGCCTGGGTTTGGGTCTGGATGTGATCTGTGACATGTGGCCGGAGACTCCGACTGGACCATCCCTCAATTGCTAATATCCGATTGTTCCCACGCATTTTATCTTGGTTAATTCCACAGCGTGGCGTCATGTGTCCCAATGGCTCGTATCCGTCACATCCACACCTCCGTATCCATCTCGACGGATTGTGATTCCTATACGGTTTTGAAATTCCTTTGTGCCCATTCGTCGTACAATACGAGACTGTACGTAAGCAATATATTTATCCCGTAGCCAGGTTGTTGGGTGTGCGTAAGCGATGGGTATGTAGTACTCTATTTGAGGGACGAGTAGAGTGTTGCAGGAGGGGCGTAAGGGTTTGGCCATTCGGCATGTGGCTCGCTTTTGCTTCCGGACGGGATTGGCACCTCAACGGCTGGCACTGCATGCCGCAGCCCATGGTTGCGGGTTACCGTTACCTGCAAGGGACCAAAAGCCCACCAGTAATGACGCCAATTGAGCACGGAGGCCGATTGTTTCAGACAGCGATCATCGCTCGCGAGCAAAGTAAGAGCCACACCAAGGACGAACCCAACTCTCGATGGTGAGAATCGGGTCCCGACGTCCAGGAGTCTTCCCTTCACTCCACATTCATCCGAAAGCATGTCTCGCCGTTCTCTTTCCTGCGGACGTGCAGTCGAATTGCTCAATAGAAACACTGCCACGGCAATACCCAAAGTGGTATCTCATCAGCCGTTGAGAGATTATGCTCAGCCGGAGATTTAATACGCCGCATCACGTTTGTTGGGGATACCGGGTACCTGGTGTGCGGTTTCATCATAATCTCCGTCCCTTGTTTGGAATTCAAAACGATCACGCTGTACCACGAGGTGGCCCCAGAGGAGATGAAGAAATCTCCTATTAGAGCTGATACGAGTTGATGCTTTTCGTCCCGTATCCCGAAGCAAATAGGAAGGGTTGGAAGGTCGACTGAAACGTAGCTTTCCGAAAAGAGTAGTTGTCTCGCTTTAGGATGACGGCGGAAAGTTAAAGTTCAAGAAGTAGATTGAAAAGTGCTATATTCTCAACACGTCGTTTCATGTTGATGGTTTCTACCCAATGCGGAGTTGCGCCAGCCCGATTGGAAAGAGATGTATGGTGTAGGGTTCTTCGATTTTAAAATAATATAGAAATTTCGGAAAAGCTCTAGGAAATGGCTGAAATTTTCAGAAAAAGAAAGGAAAGAAATATTGGTTACGAGGATGATCACTCATATTTTTTGTTGAGACACTCTACATCTCCACACGGAATGTTTGCACACATCTCGCTTACAGTACGATATTACCTTGCCAGGCCTTAACATGGGAACCACGACAAACGCCTTGTCAATATACCCCTCAGGTTCATGTGGTCAGTCTCTTACAGCCCATACCCAGGAGCCTCTTGAGCTGATAATAGATTGCGAATCTTCTGATCCGCTCGACCATCTCTATTCATAAGGGCCATCTATGCATAGCACAGGATATCACGTACCCGAAACAACAACACTCGCACTCTGAGACGGTCTCACATTTCAGATCACAATCAAAGTCCTCTTCGATTTTCGGAGGGTAAAGTACACATGTAATGCTCAGAGCTTTGCCTTTCTATTATCATTTGAAGAGAGAGCGCAAGCAATACCGAAAAAAGCACTACTGGCAATGAATTCCCAGACTGAACTTGGCTCAAAATTACAGCCCGCTTTTTTCTTGAGATGAAATGGTTCCCGCAGCGGCCATTCAAGCCACAATATATTTTCTTCGGTTTGTTACATTGAGAGGCCCCGATCTTTGAGAGAGGGGAAAGGAAAATAGGAGAAACCTACAAACATGATATAGCCCTCGAGGCCTCATAAAGTACACCCAGCTCACAAGGAAACAGACGCAGGAGATGAATATCAGGTAATGGTGATGTATAAGCCGATGAGCCTGCCCTAGTGACCATGCAGCAATGTACACTATGCCATCTTGAGAAAACAGAGAATCAGAAAACTAAGACTGCGCCCCTCCAGCGCTACCTCTAACCCTCTTGCCAATATTCCCTCCATCGCCGCTGTCTACTCCGTCGTCTCTCGGCCGCTTGGCATTCTGAGGTACAAACTGTCTTGCTCCAGCATTTAGGCCTCCCCTAGCACTACCTGGGCCAGCAGTCGGACTATGTGGTTGCCCGCCCGCCGTATTTCCGACGTTCTGCTGTACCCCGCCGCGCCCACCACGGCCTCCGCGATTGCCACCACGAGGAAGATTCGACTGCATGTGCCCGCCTCTCTGATTCTGGCCTTGGTTGTTATACTGTGGTTGGAATCCTTGCTGAGACTGCTGGACGTCCTGCGGCATCTGGTTCTGGTTCTGTTGACCCGACCCTCTTCGGATCTGACCTCCTCTACCGGCTCCAGCTAACCCCCCTCGCGGGATGCCAGACTGACTTAGAATGCCACGTAGAACGCCTGAGCCGGTGCCAGCATTTTGCTGGCCCACTGGCGGTTTTACAGGGAGCGAAGAGTGGTTCTCTTGCTGATTTGGTTGTTGCTGTGTGACTTGTTGCGTACCAGTACCCGCCCCCAAAGAATCCGCAAGGGGAGCAGGATGCCCAAATGCAACGGCAGGAGAAGGCTGTCCGAGATTGTTCTGTTGTGCTGGTGCGCTTGGCTGTCCAAAAGACGGAGTGGGAATTTGGGTAGTAGGTTGGGTCTGTACAGGCTGAGGAGCGGCTGGAGGCGCAGGCTTTGCATCTTTTGCGATGGCCCAAACCTCTGCCACGGGCTTCTGAGGAGTTTCCGCCGCAGCCTTCTCCACAACCTCTAGTTTCGCGAGCGCTTGTTTCGCCCGATTTTCAGCCATGCTGATCTTAGCCTTGGCTTTCTGACCCTCCAGCGCCGTTGCATTAGCCGCTGCTTGTTGTCTCTCAACCTCAATATTTTTCTGAGCTGCCTGTAGCTTCTCCTGAAGCACCTCGATATTCTTTTGAGCCGCATCTAATTTAGCTTCAAAGGCCTTGAACTCTTCCGCCTTTTCCTCTTTAAATTTCGCGATTAGAGTCTCTCTCTCCTTGTCTAATTTTTGTTGAATGTTGCGTCTCAGAATCTCTTTCGCCGTTGAATTGCTCGAAATAAATTCCTTGACAATATCTGGCGTCCACTCCAACACCGGGACTACCACCCACCGGGGACCAGTCTTTGGTTCCTGAGGTTGGACTTGCGACTCTTGGGGTTGAGCTTGTGCCACTTGGCTTTCCACCTTGACAGTTTCAACGGGATTAGGTACAGCAGCCACTCCTTGTCTTTGTTGTTCGAACTTCAATGCTTCTTCTTTCCTCGCTTCCTCGATTTGCCCCAGAATGCTTCCTTTCAACTTCTCGATTTCTTCCCCATGCTCTGTGTTGAGCTTGTCAAGCTCCTCTTGGTGCTCCGCCCTGAGCGTTTCTACGTCCTTGGCGCTGCGTTCCCTATTCTCCCGAAGCTTATCATTGAATCTATTCTTCATTATGTCAGAACGGGCTTGAAGCTTCCGCTCAAGATCTGCTTTGATCTCGTCAATCCCCTTAGGTCCGTCGCTAGCAGAAGCATCTGCGATAGATTGCTGAATAGCTGCACTAGCTTTGAGATTCTCGACTTCCTGTTGAGCAGCAGAAAGCTCTTGCCGTAATTGCTCAACAGTTTCCGAAGGAACCGCGTCATTTGTACTAGCTTGGAATTGTTGCTGAGGGGATTTGGGTTGACTGAGCTGGGTCTGTGCTATCTCCAAGTTTTTGCGGAGCTCGGCCTGCGGTAAATGGTTAGACTGATGAACCGAAGCTAATCACGCAGTTATGACTCACTATTTGACGCTCAAGTTCCGCAGTCTTGTCTTTATGAGCTGAGATTTCGCGGCTAGCACGAGCCTCTGCTTCCATAACTTTTTGCTCTAGTTCCTTCCTCTCCTCGACAGACAGTCCCATGCGTTGATCATCGTTGACTTGACCCTCCTCAAGCCCACTATGCATAACTGAATCGGGTGCATCAGTCTGACGGTCAGGGAGCGCAGCGACCTTGGCGATAGCAGCATCCCGCTCGGTCTTGACCACAACCAGCTCCTCTCTCAGGGCAGCCAATTGCTGCGCAAGTTCTTCTTTCTCCTTCACCACTGCTTCTAATTCTGCCGTCTTCTCATTGAGCTGTTGCCGGAGATTTCGGAGTCGCTCCTTCGTTTGTTCGACCAGCTTGTCTTGTCGTTGGCGCCAAGGGACTACGATTTCCTCCTTCATCTTCTCCGTCTCTGCAGCCCAATTTTCCTTCTCCGCAGAGAGCTCTTCGATCTGCTTCTGTAGGGAGGAGATCTGTTCCTTTAGTGTCTCCATTTCCGCAGGGTCGATACGGTCGTACTTTTGAAGGAGCTGCTGATTTCGCTGCTGCCACCTATCTCTGTCCTCTTGTAGAATCTGCATCTCACCATTCTTCATCTCAACTTCGTTCTCCAACTCGCGAACTTTTGCCTCAAGAGGCTGAACCTTCGCTAATAGTTCCTCTATCTTCCTCGACTTTTCTTGGAGCTGCTCTCGGCACTGTCGGTTTTCGTTGCGCAATGTGGTGTTGGCCTCTTGGTAAGTATTGGTCATGTCCAAGTTCTTCACCAGTTGCTCATATTGAGCCGCGTTTCGGCCTCCATCTGCGTGACTACGTCGTTCTTGATCCAGCTTCAGTCGAGCCTCATCAAGCTCCTGCAGAGCACGACTGAGGTTCTTATTCGTGCGCTGCAACTCTCCCGCCAACACCTCGTATTGAGCGTTTGCGATATCCTTCTCCTTTCTCTCATAGTTGATCAATCGGTGCAGGTCATCAACCGAACGATCTGTGGCAGATGGAGTCACACCAGGAGAACCTTCAGCATCTGAAAGTTTAGCACGAATCTCCCGTAGAGCCGTGACTTGATTGCTCAGGTCCTCTAGCTGTTGGTACAAGATCTTGTTCTGTGAGGAAAGATCATCTCTTCGAGCTTTCATCTCCTGAATCTCCTTCTCATAATTCTGGCGCATTTCCTCCCAGTTATCCTCGCTCTGACCCAAAGTTGCCTTTGCGGCTTCGGCTTCTGTCTTGAAGCCTACGACCTGGCTCTTCAGTTCATTGTACTCAGTCCTAATCTTCTGAAGTGCCTTTGCAGCGTCTGCATGTTTGACAAGTTCCATCTCATAGTTCGCTTGAGCCTCCTGCGCAATGGCTGCTTGCGTTTTAAGATCTTCTTGATAGAACTTGGCAGTGTCGTTATACCGCTCGACCTCGCCTTTAAGTCTTGTAACCTCTACTTCAAGAGTCGACTTTTCTTCTTCCGATCGTGCTGCCTTGGCTGCCGCTTCGGCGTGAACGGCTGAAAGCTCAGCGTTGGCGCTGGAAAGTTCCGCCGCCAGGTCATCAACTCTAGCTTCCAAGTCACGAATCTTTGAATCTCTCTCCTCCAACGTACGATCCATTTCCTCGCGGTACTGATCTTGTGTTTCAGTAAGGTCTTCAAGTGCCTCTTCCGAAGACCGGCTGATGGCCTTGTATTGGTCGATATCATTCTTGGCATTCTCTAGCTCGGACCTCGCAAGCTCAAGGTCTCGCTTTAGTTCTGATACTTCAAAGGCAAGCTCTTGCTCTCTGCTAAGTGCTTCTTCTTCATCTGCGTCATTCTGGGCACCAGCAGGGCCGAGATTTGAGGTGGAACGAGGTGTCAGGCGAGGCTGGAGCGCCTGAACCTTTTCTTCGGCACTCCTGAACTCAATCGTCAACTCATCCACCCGGGTTTGTAGGTGATCCTTCATAGTCTTGGCAGCTACAAGCTCTTCTCTAACTGAACTTAAACTGGCGACGAGATCATCGATTCTCTTTTGACTCTGTTGCGAATCGTATTCTCGTCGAAGAATAGCCTTCTTTCCTTCATCGACCTCCATATCCAGTCTCCGTTTCGTAGTTGCGAGTTCGGATTCTAGGGTTTGAACTTGCGACTGCAGTCTACTCCGCGTCTCTGATTCCGCCAACTCCCGCTGGTTTTGTAGAGTCTGTAGGTTCGTAACCAAATTGTTCAGCCGTGTCCGCTCGTTCATGAGAGATTCATTGTCCTGGCTCATTCTTTGCTCAATGCTCCTGAATAGGGCCTTCTCCGCCTTCAAGTTTGCATTTTCAGTCCGCATACTCTCAACCATGCTCTTCGCTTCAACGAGGTCCTCGGAAACCTGCTGGGTTCTAATGTCTAGCTTGGCTGCATTTTCCGACAGCGATTGCGAGCGTTTCTGGAGTTCATTGTTTTCATTCTTCAGCGAGTTATAATTCGCTTGAAGCGTATCGTATCGCTCCGTGGCAAGAGTGAGATCGCCCTTTGCACGCGCAAGCTGGATTTGGAGTTCTCCCCGTTCGCGAGATAGTCTATCTGCTTGATCCTTGAGCGTACGTCGGTCTGTCGCTGCCTCTTCTCTATAAGAGTCGAAGTGCGCCTGAAGTTCCCTAAGAAGGCTGGCGTATTCTGCAGCTTCCTTTGCATTTGGACTCTGCTCGACTGTCGCACAGACTCCTCCGCGAGAAGGCGTAGCTGGCGGCATCGACTGTCCAAACATTGAGGTTAAATCTGCGTCCGGAGGTAATTGACCACGATTTTGTAGCATACGGCGGAACATATCTCGTTCCTTGATGTAGCTCTGTGATGTTGTCATCAGGGTCTTCACTTCGTCCTTGTACCTTTCTACACGAATCTTCAACTGCTCAGTCTCTTGAATCTTTTCTGCAGATTTCTTGGATAAAGCTTCTTCCTGTTCCATCCGTTGGCCTAGCTCGGTGGTGAGTTTGTAATAGAATTCGTTCTTTTCCTCCAACTCCTTAATATTCTTGAATACTGCAAGATTCTGGCTAATGAAACGATCTGTATCCGTCATGCTCTCGTCATCGTCGAAATCCCCTCTTGCAATGCTCTCCAGTTGTGATCTTTGTTCCGCGTTAAGTTCGTCCACGCCTTGGTCACGAGAGTAGATCTCACTCAGGAGAACTCTAACTTGTACACTTAGATTTCTGAGTTGCTTCCTGAGCACCTCCGCCTCGCTCCGCTGTCCCCGTACCTCCCCTTCCCACTTCCTCGCCTCCTTCTTCGCTCGATCTCTCTCCTTGTGCGATTCATCAAGGATTGAAGACATCTCCAAGATTTCAGAGTGTAGACGCTCATTTTCCGATTTCATCTCTTGAATCTCTGGACCCTTCGATTCAAGATCTTGAACCATGTCGTCCATCGCAGCAGTGAGCCTCTCATTCCTCCTTCTCTCGGCGGCGAGCTCAGCTTTGGCAGTCGTATATTCCGAATAAAGCTGAGTAATGTTTAAGCTACCTTTAACCCGAGCTGAGCCAGGTGAAAATACTGGAGAGCCGTCTCCATGTCGTTGCGGCGTAGATGAGCCATTGATGCCACGACGAGGAGAAGCCGGCATTGATGGCACATGGCGACCAGTTGCAATTTCCGATTCCAGTCGCTCAATTTGCTCTTCCAACTCCGAGACACGTCGCTCGGCCGATTCCTTCTCCGTGCGTTCCGTCTCCGCCTCAGCCCTCAACCTGCCCACCATTTCAGACTCGCTATCTCGTACCTCTTCAAGTGTGGCCTCCAATTCCTTCACTCTCTCCTTTCCGGATTTTGCAGATTCTTCCCATAACTCAGCCAATCGAGATGCGGCGGCAAGTTCGGTTTGGAAAGACTGTTCAGCGTTGACTGCCTGGTCTTCATATTGCTGAATCTTTGTGATTGAGTCGTTGTACTTGTTTGTGAGCTCTTCCAACCTGCTTCTCAGCGATTCCTCAGTCCGCTTATGCGATTCGACCAAAGCATCAGCGTCATCTTTAAGCCGTTCAAGCTCAGCAATGCGTGCGCCCTTCTCCTTGCGGTATTTCATATATTCAGCGGTCTTTGCCTTCAGCTCGCCATCAAGGAAATCATTGGTGCTTGTGAGATGTTCGATTTCGTTTCGAAGATTCTCTTCTTTGAATTTAGCTCGCGTCTCTGCAGATTGCGCAGTCTGAACATCATGTTCCTTGTTGGAGAGGTCGCGTCGAAGTTCAATAGCCTTTTGTTGGACTGTCGATAACTCTTCCGCTAACCTATCGTGAGCTGTAGATTTACTCTCTAATAACGAGAGGGTATCGCGATTGGAAGATTCGAGAGCCGAAACACGAGACCGAAGTGCATGGACCTCTGAACTGGAAGTAGAGGATGTCGACTTGGCATTCTGCAGCTCTGATTCGAGATTAGACCGAACGTTTTCTACGAAAGCACCACGTTAGCATTCCTCCACCACCACTCAACGACAAACCAAATCTCACCCTCTTCCTTCAGCTTCTCCCGTAACTGTGCAACCTCCTTCAATCCCTTGTCGAGATTGGTCTGCAACACCCGCCGTCGATTCTCCCCAGTTCGAACAGTTTGCTCGAGTTCAACTTCCAATCTCGTCTTGTCCGCCTTGATCTCGTCACACTCTCTCGCCTTCTCTTGCACGGCTTGAAGAACAGAGTTGACCAGTTCCTTTGTCGGCTCGTCGAGAAGTGATGCTAGCGTCGTTTCCGGAATAGATAAATAGCCCGAGAGGTAGGCGACGTCAATCATCGCGGTCGCCATGGTGAGAATATTAAGTGACTAAGATAAACGGGCCCTAGGAGTAATGGAATGAGACTAGAGCCCTGAGGTTAAAGTGGAGTTTTGCGCTAATGAACGGTATTGTGAATCTGACCCTCCTCTTTCAAGGCGCGTCCACGCTGCCCTTCACCGAAAGAGGTCAGCTCACGATGGACTGACAAAACGGAACCCAAGCGACGTCTCGTATCACAATAGCATGCCCTGCCTAACGAGAGAAGAGGCAAACGGTTGTGATGTTAAGGGTATGATGGTCGTGACGATGAATGACCAAGGTCCGGAATGATGGTTGTGTCTCTTTGAGGCTCGCGTGCTGGTTGCGCTAAATGGTGGTGGTTGGGCAAAGTCTTGGCATTTTATGTCCGGATTGAGCCTATTGTGACCCATCGGGAAACCATATAGATAAAACATCATTCACCTTAACTCCACTACATCTCTTCAACACCAAAACATGATAACAAGGATTTAGCACGACACTCTACGAAGCCGATCTATACAGCTTCTATTGGATTAAAAGTACTCAAAAGACTATTTAATTCACTATCAACACCCATACAACTTCCTCAAACCTCGTCAACATCATCTCATCGCTCATCATGTCGTCCTCCTCCTCCTTCCTGCAGAAGCAGATGGAGGCATTCAAAGAGACGACCTCTTCTGCCTCCGTCAAACTCACCAGTAAACGAGCCATCGGCTCACCCGCCATGGCACCCTCTCCCCGCCCCTCAACACCCAGCAACGCGGATCTAAAACGCAAACGCCCCGAACCAACCTCAATCGTCTACTCCCAACCCGCCGACACAGGCACCGGCTCCGAACTCCTCACAAACGTAACCTACGTAATCAACCACCTCAAATCCAAAACCGAACCCCAAACCCTCAAAGAAATCTTCAGTTTCCTCAGCCTCCAAACCCAGCCGAACAAAGACCAACTCGAACACATCTTCGCCAAACTCCTCCGCAGCAACCCCCGCATCGAGTATATCCGCGACCCCAAACACCCCAACGCGTGGGACTCCGGTGCCTTCCGCTTCAAACCCCGACATAAAATCTACTCCGCCAAGGACTTGCTATCCTTCCTCCAGAACCAACCTTCATCCCAGGGCCTCCCCGTAAAGGAAATCAAAGACGGCTGGCCCGACTGCGAAGAAACAATCGACCAACTCGAACAACGCGGTCAACTCCTCGTAACCCGCAACAAGAAGGACAACCACGCCCGGATGGTCTGGCCCAACGACCCGACGCTCATGCAGGAAGTCGACCGGGAGTTTCAGAACAGGTGGCATAAGATCAAGATCCCTCTAGCAGGCGATTTACCGGGGGAATTGGAGAAGGCGGGGTTGAAGCCGTCGAGTACGGATCCGTCGAAGCTGGTCAAGAAGATGGCGCCGAAGAAGGATAAGCCGAGACGGGCGAGGAGGGGTGGGAAGCAGACGAATACGCATATGGCAGGGATTTTGAGGGATTATTCGGGGTTGAAGAGGTGATGCGCATACAAAAGGTTGGAGGGCGTTTTTGAGGTAGTCAACTCGATTGAGGCATGACGCTTTTTTGGGAGGTTGCATATATAGATGGACGTTTTTCGATTTTCGGGGCTCACGCTTGGAAAAGCTCCGTGGTGACGGCTTCTACTTCGACTCAGTCTGAAAAAGGAAGACGGTGGAGTGGGTCGGTCTGCAAATATGGGTACTATGGAGCACAAGGGTTTTCTCAACTAAGCACAAGCGGGGCTGTCGGGTTTTCATTTGCCATTCGCAGGAGTGGAATAGTTCTATCTCTCTCTGACCACCATGTCGTCCTTCTGTCCTGTACTTCTTGACAGACACAAAATCAAAGGCTTGTCTGCTGTCAACTCCAGAGGTAGTAGAACACCTTCAAATGCAGCGACTCGACCAAACCAGTGGAAACAACCACACCACCAAAACAAAAACTCCTGGACTAGAGATGTTTCCAACGAACCAAACCACCCTACTCTACAGCAAAGCTCAAGGAAAATTAAACGAAAAGAAACATGCCACAGAAATAGCGCGAACCATCCACTGTACACCCCCTTGCGACCCTCACACCGTAACCCCATTCCCGACCTTCCCCCCCACGGTCGGAAGCGGACCCTCCACCCTCTCCAAATACTCCACCAACGCCTCAATAGTACAAACCCTAACCCCCCACCTCCTCCCAAACGCCAAACACCCATCCCTCCTCATCATCCCCGCGCCCGCAAACCCCGTCCCCCCCTCCTCCAACACCCCATCCTCCACCAACTCACAAATAATCCCAACCCTCGCCTTCCCCGCCAACCTACAAAACTCCACCGCAGCCTCCGTATGCCCCCTCCGCTCCCTAACCCCCCCCTCTCTGGCGCGCAGGGGAAACAGGTGGCCAGGTCGACGGAAGGAAGTAGGGCCGGCGGAGGGGGAGGCGAGGGTTCGGCAGGTGAGGGCGCGGTCGTGGGCGGAGATTCCGGTTGTGGTTTTGGGATCGGCGGCGTCGATGGAGACGGTGTAGGCGGTTTGGTTGGGGTCGGTGTTTTGGGAGGTCATTTGGGGGAGGGAGAGGGAGTGGGTTAGGGGAGGGGGGAGGGGGGCGCAGATTAAGCCGCTGTTTTGGAAGGGTGGGTTAGCGAATGGAGTAAGGGTGGGGAAATGTGGGGTGGGGGTGGGGGTGGGGGGGTTGGGAAGGTTACCTGGTGTAGCGGATCATAAAGGCCATCTTCTCCGTCGTCACGTCTTCGGCTGCAATGATGAGATCGCCTTCGTTCTCGCGGTCCTCAGAGTCGAGGACTATGATGAATTCGCCCCTTCCTGTACCATCACATACACCGTCAGTCCCCCAACCACTCAAAAACACCCCATCGCCCTCCAATTCCATCGCACGAACGAGACTCATCCTCCCCCTCCAAGAAATCCAAGTCCGCACCCTCCCCCACCCAGTCTTCAAACGAGAAAAAACAGAACTTACGAAACGCCTCAACGGTATCCTCAATGGAATCAAACTGCGGTTTATCCTCCATTATCTTCCCGTTCGTCGCGTGTCCATTTACCACCGTCTTGGTGACCGTCCCGTCCGTCGTCGTCCCGTTCGCTGGACCCGGCATGATGCGCGATAGACGAAAGAGTCTTGGCGCCCACAATTCCGCCCCGCCAAAAACGCCCCGCTATGACCTTCGAACCGTGGGGTGTAAAATGCGAGACGAGTTTCCAAGTCGAATACAGCCTGTTGTGGGGAAAATCAAGGGCTCTTTAAGGAAGCGTGACGTGGAAAGCTGTGCCGCAACTTATATTTTTTGGGGGCGGTTCCTGGATACCTCTACTTATTTTTCTCTCTCCGTCACTCCGGGCCCGACTGGGTTGGGACTCGCGCTCCCGATTTGTAAGGGGCAAGTAAGCCTCGGCTGACATGTACATACATCACGGCAGCATTCTGCGCCGATGGGAGCCGGGTGTGTACAGTCAGCAGGAATCGTATGGGTGGGATGGTTATGCGTTTAGGTAAGGGGAATTCTGGGAGCAGTTTGTTTGGTTTGGCAAGGTGCTGGGTTCTTCTCGTGCGAGGATCACCTGGTTGAGGAGACGGGTTCCGGTTGCGGAGATGGGGTTCTGGTGGGTTTGTGGGGAGGGTTCGGGGTGGGTTAGGATATTGACGTGTCGATGGTTGATAATAGGCAATTCGACTTTATTGGGGCATTGGGACAGTGTGTTCAAACTCCATGACGTCAAAAGCTGGGATGAGCCGAATGTGGTGCCAAGAGCTGTGTAATATCGAACTCGATGTGAATTCTGGGATAACCCGCTGTTTGGGCAGGTTATGTAGTTGGAAACGGCTTAGGGCTTAATTATTTAAAAATACCAGAATGGGAATATCATACTTTCGCAGACCAATTGAGGAATAACTACGGAGTACTTATGGTGTGTGGGTAAGTCTCTGCCCAGCAACCATATACTCGCTTGCGCGTTGCTAGGCACAGACTTACCCTCGTACCCTAAGTACGGCAAACCTTTAGGGTTCTATCATTTCAACTCGCTTAGCCGGGAATATCTCGTGCCTAGCTTCGAGACACCGCTCAACCCTTCAGTATCAGCGATCCAGGACACCCCGCCAACGACCGAACCAGCCCAAGCCTTTGAACGGCCAGCATCCTCAGCGCGTAGCTTGATGGACCCCAATTGCCCATAAATGAGTAGCCACTGGCCTCCCTACATAACCTAGTAAGCCATCTCGACATCAATCACGCTTAAACCTCTCACGCCAACATCCCACAGGAAAACCCCATCACCGCCCTCTCCCACCACACACAACAAGAACACGCCCTAAAATGCCACCCCCCCGACCCCAACTAACCAATCTCTCCCGCCCTCTCCGCCTCGTCTCACGCCCACCCATATCCACATTCCTCGTACCCGCCCTCCTGCACACCCGCGCGAACTCAACAACCACCAAACACCACCAGCGCGCCCACACCCACCAACCCCACCCCTCCCAACCCAACACCCCACCCACCTCCACAGTCTCCCCCAACGAACTATCTCACTTCTCCGCCCTCGCCTCAACATGGTGGGACCCCCACGGCCCCTCCCGCCTCCTGCACCTCATGAACCCCCTCCGACACACCTTCATCCGGTCCTGCCTCGCCTCCTCCCCCTCCTCCCCCCCACCCAAAGAACTCACATACCTCGACGTCGGCTGCGGCGGCGGAATATTCAGCGAATCCGCCGCGCGCCTCCGCGCCACATCCCACGTCACCGGAATCGACCCCGGCGCCGACGTCCTAGCCATCGCCCGCTCCCACGCCAAGCGCGACCCCGCCCTCCAGGGAAAACTCACATACACCCACACGGCAGTAGAAAACCTCCCCCTCCCCACCACAGACGACCAAAAAGTCGCCGTCCTGACCATCTTCGAAGTCCTCGAACACGTCCTGCACCCCACATCCTTCCTCTCCTCCTGCCTCCCGCACGTCCGGCCCGGGGGCTGGATAATCGGCTCCACCATCTCGCGCACTCTATTGTCCTACCTCGTCACCAAGACGCTCGCGGAGGATGTACTGAGGATTGTTCCGAGGGGGACGCATGATTGGGGGCGGTTTGTGAGGCCGGAGGAGGTGGAGGGGCCGAACAGCTTGGGCACCATCACCGCGGCGGAGCCCTGTTCGACGTTGCCCTGCCCGGTCACGTGATAGACCACGG